>JAVJIF010012767.1:0-130758 GCA_038442645.1 Agave tequilana | reverse complement strand
AAAATGATAGCTGAATAGAAGTCAAAGGTGATATATAGGAATCAAAGAATAATAACAAGAATGAAATGCAAGTATACCAGGATCAAGAGGAGAGGACCCAAGCTCCTCGCAGGGCGTACCGTCTCATCGAACACCTGCACATTAGAACAATCGTCCAATAGCTGGACGTGCAAATCCAGGGTCGTCAGAATGCGACCATAATGAGTGTGTGGTAAAGGGGAAAGAACTCGTGCAGAAGAAACAATGTGCATAATTAGTAGTAAGAGCAACAGTAAATAGAAAAGGCTAAATAACAAGATAAAAAAAGCTGAACAGTAATACACATATGATAAAACATGAATACAGGTAGTAAACAAATGGCACAACTGTAAATATGCAATCAATGTCAAGGCGTGTAATCTATCACATGCCACTAGGTTGGCATCCAAGTCTGGTCATAAATCTGGTCCTGGTTATAATAATCTGGTCCTGGTTACAATCATATGTCTGACATAGTGATATATAAATATACAATCAGGTAATTACAGTCAGTCACAAGGCATCAACAGTTATTATTAATTATGTCAGCGAACACCAATTGTCACATGTAATAGACGCATCCCATACTACGCCTACCACACATGCCAATCGATGCCCTTAAGTATTAAAACTGATCGGTTGGAGACATTGTCCATGCTTTAGGTGGGTCCCGTACATACCCGGGACCACGGCCCATACTCCTGGCGCTGAACCAGGACCTACCGCTAGGTAGTCAGGAACATGTAAACAGGAATAAACAGGACGGGGTGCCAGTCACCCCACGGGAACCCTGCAGTGGAACCCTCTTTCGGCTGCGCAACCTAAATCCTAGGTCCACCCAAAATACGGACGCTGTCTCCTCCATCAATCTCCCCAAGCCCAGTGCAAGTTGTGTGTTATCATGTTTTAGTTTATCAAGATTATTTAGTATACATGTTACTTAAATCTCTGGGATGACTCAGTGGTGGTCACGGTAACAATATCAACATGTGAAAGTCAGGGTACAGGTATAACAGGAGTATAACATGTCAAGTAACAGGATACCGGTATAACATGAATATGTAACAAGTAAACATGCGGGTGTTGTTACCGTGTAATAATATTTTCCCAGCAAATTTCAGTAACATGAACATGATAGTTGTCAGGTAGATATATTAAGATTTCTCAAGTGAATCAAGATATTCAGGCTGAGTAATGATCTACTGTCTAATAACTCTGAAGTACAACACTATTAATATCAAATAGATCACTAACACAATAGCTCAAATCTCTCAAAGTAATTAATGTCTAACATCATAACAAGTCCATATCAACATCTGAATGAATCATCATCAAGTCATCACCAATAAATGAATATCAAGTCTGGAAAGTACTCTACTTGAATATATCATCTCATCTTAATGCAGATCGGGCTTTATCATAAAATATGTAAATCCAATGACCTATAACTCAAGTTCAGTCCAACTCACAGTCCAACTCTGAATTAGGAAGAAAATGAAGCTTCCACACCACTTCTCACTGCATCAAGACTTCACCACGCTTCCGCTGCGCCACTCTAATTTCTGGTACCGGCTTCAACAAGGAGTAACCAATCTCAAGGGACAGAATCAGGAGAAATGAATAGGAAGGAATGATGAAATCAAGATGGACATCCAAATCACTCTAATTGAAGTGTTGGAATCATGAATATCAACAGATCAAGAACGGAATTCCAAAGGGAGGACGATCAATTTTCAAGTGGCGTCAATATTATCACGTGAATAGTATATGTATATTGCAGTGTAAATGTAACTTGTCTCAGGTAACCGGTAAGAACTAGGTCTCCCTTGCGAAATAAAAGTAAAAATTCAACATCGCAAGTCGAAAACCTAGGCTCTGATACCACTCTGTAACGCCCCGATCTTAAAGATACGAAGACGTTATGGCGACGCATATACGCGAGGTAAAATACCCCTCGTATACGCGCTAAGCCTCAATTGTAACCTGAACAAGCTATAAATCGGAAGCATAATGATCAATGAACACTGCAGTAATACATATAAGACCACACATGGTAGCAATGAATAACGGGAAGAAAATGATAGCTGAATAGAAGTCAAAGGTGATATACAGGAATCAAAGAATAATAACAAGAATGAAATGCAAGTATACCAGGATCAAGAGGAGAGGTCCCAAGCTCCTCGCAGGGCGTACCGTCTCATCGAACACCTGCACATTAGAACAATCGTCCAATAGCTGGACGTGCAAATCCAGGGTCGTCAGAACGCGACCATAATGAGTGTGTGTGTAAAGGGGAAACAGCTCGTGCAGAAGAAACCATGTGCATATATAATAATAAAGACAACTGCAGATAGAAAGACTACATAACACAATAAATAACTGAACAGTAATATACATGATAGCAACACGAATAAAGATAGCAAGAACTGACACAACTGTAAATAAGCAATCACTGTCACAATAGGTAACCTATCACATATCACTAGGCTGGTATCCAAGTCTGGTCTTGGTTACAATCATGGGTCTATCATAATAATATATAGATATACAATCAGGTGATTACAGTCAGTCACAAAGCATCAACAGTTTATTATTAATTATGTCAGCGAACACCAATTGTCACATATAATAGACGCATCCCATACTACGCCTACCACACATGCCAATCGATGCCCTTAAGTTATTGAAACTGATCGGTTGGAGACATTGTCTATGTTTTAGGTGGGTCCCGTACATACCCGGGACCACGGCCCAGACTCCTGGCGCTGAACCAGGACCTACCGCTAGGTAGTCAGGAACATGTAAACAGGAATAAACAGGACGGGGTGCCAGTCACCCCACGGGAACCCTGCAGTGGAACCCTCTTTCGGCTGCGCAACCTAAATCCTAGGTCCACCCAAAATACGGATGCTGTCTCCTCCATCAATCTCCCGAATCCCAGTGCAAGTTGTTTGTTATCATGTTTTAGTTTATCAAGATTATTTAATATGCATGTTACTTGAATCTCTGGGATAACTCGGTGGTAGTCACGGTAACAATATCAACATGTGAAAGTCAGGGTACCGGTATAACAGGAGTATAACATGTCAAGTAACAAGATACCGGTATAACAGGAATATATGTAACAAGTAAACATGCGGGTGTTGTTAGTGTGTAATATTTTCCCAGCAAATTCAGTAACATGAACATGGTAGTTGTAGGTAGATGCCAAGTAGTCAGTCAGGTTCCACAGGTAAATCAATATATAAACAAGGTGAGTAATAACCTACTGTCAAGAATAGAATAATCTAGGCAAGGTATACTATAAACTCAGATCCATCCTCTAAGAACTGCAATCTAGAATAAGTCCATTCATGAGTCAATACCAATAACTCATCATACTTAAATGATATAATCAGTAGGTACATCCAGGAACTCTTGCTTCTAATAATCCAAAACCAATATGATATCACATGTCAAAGTCAAATGTAAGATATTCACATATCTAGTCACAATCTAATAAGGATCATTCACATCGAAATACTGATCATAATCTAGTAACAAGAATCCCCGATCAATCCAAATTCTAACTAAGTCTATATACTGATCCAATTATCAAATAATCCAGTCTCTAATATCATAACAAGTCCACATCAATATCCAAATGAATCATCACCTAAGTTATTACCACATGAAGGAATAACAAGTCTGAGAATTACTCTACATGAAATATGTTAATCTCATCTTAGTACAAGTCGGACTCCAACATAAAGAATATAGATTCTGGATAACCTCTAACTCAAGATCAATCACAACTCAACTAATTCCATCATGTCTAATATGTCCTCAAATACCCAACTATGAATCCAAGTCATTACAACCAACTCATAATTCCAATAGTCACATAATCATCTAGTTCCATTACACCTCTAGTAATCTAATTTAATAATTGTCAATCCAACATATACCAATAATCAAGCTCAGCTCTCTCACTCTGACAATCTAATCTGATTCCAAGTCTTCAAAAGTTCACATTTCTGTTAAGGTCGAATATTAGATCCCAACACTTGGCAACATATCCAATCCATGCATAAAAGTTCCATCAAGATAAGTCAAGTTATTACCACCAATATTCATCTCAAGGAATCATACACATCTATCATTATCCATTACACAACTAATTTAGATACTCATAGAATAAACATAAGGGTTCTAACATTATATATACATCTCCTGTTTCTATGCATTCATCATGTAACATAAAGGGAAATGACAAATCCACTACCATACTTAAAGATCTCCATACATAAACATGTAATCTAAGTATTCTACTCAACAATTACATAACATATACAATAATAGTTGCAATCACATAATAAAAGAGAGAAGGAGGAAGAGACACTCACATTGGGAAACCTGCACGTTACCGGGCGAGTCGCCGTTACGGTCGCCGTGGCGCCGCTCTTCGCTGTCGGACTGTATAGGATGGTAGCCAGGGTCCTGGGGAAGACCTGGCTGCAATCTGGAGGTCTCGCGCTCGTCGGAAGGGCCTGGAATCGCCGCTCGCCCGCTGCCTGCGCTGCTGGTCTGGTTCTGGATCTGCTGTGCGCGTCGTCGGGCGAGTCGCTGCCGCGGTCGTTGTGGTGTCGTTCCTCGCCATCGGACTGCATGGGAGGGTGGCCAAGGCACTGGAGAAGGTCACCGTGCTGGTCTCCGACGACGGGTTGGCGTGGATCTGAAGAACGGCCTGCTCGCTGCCTGTTGGATCTGGTCTGTTGATAGCTGTCCAGATTCGTTGCTGTTGCGCGTGCAGGGAGGAGAGATCGGCTGCTGAGACACACGCGGAGCTCGCCGGAGAGGCGAAGAAGGCCGGGGGCTGCTGGATGCGGCCTTGCCGCTGCTGCAGTGCTGCTGCAGCAGCCTGGCTGCTGCTTACAACCAAATAGAAACCGAAGATAAAGAACATGCAAACTTTTGTCCAACAATACCATAACAAAAGGACAAGCAAAAATGAACAGTGCAGAGAAGAAAGAGAGTAAGAGCTATCAACCTTGCATTTCTCAACCTGGATAAATCCCCAAAAATGATGAAAAGAAGATGGAGGGAATGGGATTGTGAACAGCTGCAAGAATAATTCCACCAGCAACAAAACCCATTACAAATGGAAGAACCACAGACCATAGTATTGCCTTAGGGAAGCTCTTCTTGAATGAATACTTCTCCCCCTGGCTTAGATTAGTCACAGCTTGGTTATGTGCAATGGAGATGCCATGTAACTTGAGAGAACCATTGGAATCCAAAGAATCAAGAACTTACTTGGGTGCACCAGCAAAATTAAGTGGACCAGAAGAAATGGGACCTGATGTAATGAACCCAGTAGCTGGAATCATTGGGGAGATAGGACCTGAGTTCTGCCGAACCATTGGGTCACTCCACCAAATGTACGGCATGCCTGTGCGGCAAGGAGCAGCAAGGGGGGCGGCTAGGGGAGAAGTGGAAGATGATTAGGGATTAAATAAATTAGGGTTTGGTTTAACTAATGAGAGTTTATATAGGAAAAGGGGAGTTGTTAGTGGGCCTTGGGTGACGGGCTTAGGGAAAAAAAATGATGATAAAAGATATTGGGCCTGGAGTTAAAGAGTAAAGATAATGGGTGAATGTAATGGGTTATAGGTTTACATAAAAGAAAAGAAAATAAGAAGAGAAAAGAGATGAGCTTGGTTTTTGGGCTCCAAGGATTTGGGCTTAGAATTGGGCTTAAGAAAAATAGGAAAAAGATGAAAATAGGAAGTGGGCTTAGAATAAAAAGAAAATAAAATGAAATGAAAAGGATAATGGGCTTAAGCTTATTGGGTTGGAACGAAAATAATAATACTACCCATTAGTAATAATTTAAAATAATTAAATATAAGCAATAAGAGTCTACAAGTCATACATAATACTAATACTAATAATGATAATAAATCAAGTTAGCAAATAATACTAAAATAACTAGTAAGATAAAATAAATACTGTAGAAAAATAAAAATACAGTATTATTAGATTAGGGATATTACAGGTTGACTTTTGATATGACATTTATGGTTTGGCCCGCCAGGTAGTGTCGCATTTTCTGAATGGCGAACACCAGTGCCAAACATTCCTTCTCGATCGGATTATACCGATGTTCGGCTCCGATCATTGTTCTACTCAGATAGTAGATCGCTTGCTCACATCCATGGTCATCATGCTGAGCTAGTAGAGCTTCCAAAGAATGATCCATTGCCCGGACGTATACCAGGAAAGGTTTTCCGGATATCGGAGCTGCAAGGACTGGTGGTTGGGTGAGGAATTACTTGATTTCCTCAAATGCTTCTTGACATGCGTCGTCCCAAATGAACGAGACACCCTTCTTCATTAGCTTAGTGAAGGGTTGGCATCTTCCGGAGAGGTTTGAGATGAACCTACGGATGTACGCCAATCGTCCTTGCAATCTCCTGAGTTCCTTGAGATTTCTCGGAGGTTGCATCTCCTGGATAGCGCGAACCTTTCCGGGTCCAGATGAATTCCCGTGGAGGTTACAACAAATCCTAGGAATTTGCCACTAGCCACCCCCAGGAAGGATTTGGTTGGGTTCATCTTCAACTGATGAGCTCGCATGATGTCAAAAACCACCTTCAGGTCAGCTATGTGATCACCCTTAGCGCGACTTTTCACCGCAATATCATCAACATAACATTCCACCGTTTTGTGCATTTGCTGCTGGAAAATGGCGTTCATGGCCCTTTGATATGTTGCCCCCGCATTCTTCAGTCCGAAGGGCATGACGGTATAGCAGTAAACCCCCAATGGTGTCCTGAAGGAGGTGTGCTTTTCGTCGTCAGGATACATTTTGATTTGATTGTATCCTGAGAATCCGTCCATGAAGGACATTCGTTCGAATCCGCAGGTATTGTCAATCATGACGTCTGTGATTGACAATGGGAATTCGTCTTTGGGACAAGCCTCATTTAGATCACGGAAGTCGATGCAGATCCGGATCTTTCCATTTTTCTTAGCAACGGGGATGATGTTGGCTACCCAATCGGGATGTTGCTCTTCCCTGATGAAGCCAGAATCAATAAGTTTTCTGACTTCTGATTGAATTGCCTCCATTATTTCTGGACGGAACCGTCGCTGCTGTTGTTTGACAGGTTTTGCGTCCGGATTGATGTTGAGGCAGTGCATATACCACTTGAGGATCAAGTCCAGGCATGTCCTCGTAATTCCAGGCGAAGACGTCTATATACTCTTGTACAAGAGATATTAGATCCTTCTTCTCCGAAGGTGACAGGCCGTCATTTATGAATATGGGCTTAGGATTGGCCTCATCTCCTAGATTGACTTGAACAACCTTGTCTTCTGTGGGTGGCTCGCGCTGTTCAAAGCGGGTATCCCAAAGAGTATTTAAATGTTTGATCCAAGGATCTATATCAGACTGGATCATTTCTTCATCTCCGTCTTCCAGGTGGCTTGTTGAAACCATGTTCACTGAAAGTTCTCTGAAGATGTTGCCGACACTGACATCTGACTCCCACGATGACGTGCCTGAAGAGTAATTATGACCTGATGGCCCTCCAGAATCAGAAGCTGATGGGATCGGAGTCGATACATAGCCCAACCCCCGGCGCGTCCGATGATAATAATCGGGGGCTTTCCCTTTCGGCACAAAGGATCGAAGTAGCGTTCTCCTTCCTTTGCCGAAGTTCAACCCTGGTCTGTTGGTTAGATCGTATCCCATGCACTTCATCATTTTGAGCGCTTTTGGTTCATAATGACCGAACTGAGGGGATTCCTGCTCGCCTTCCGATTCTTCGCGGGGCGTTGGTTCAGACGAGATTCGCCCAAAAAGAATTGTTTTTGGCCTTTCCGTCTGGCTGGAACCATAAATATAGATTCTTGCGCATTACCATTATCTTGGTATGTCCGAAGGATGATTTTACTGGTACATGCAACGATGTCAAACCATCCATTGCCGACCAGAGGTCATCATCTACATCAGTGCTAGTATCTGACGGTATTGAATCAGAAGCAAACACAGACAAATACGCTAAATCTAATTCTTCATTAATGTACCAACCGCCTGCATCGTCGGTGGTATTATCAACATCGAGCTTATCAATGCTCTTTACAAGTGGTTCTAACTCCCACAGGCACTCTTCTTTTTCAGGCTCAGTGTCAGCCTCATTACCAGAGTCAGGCTCCTCTGGTTGCGGGGTTTCATTTGTCTCCATAGGATCCTGATATAGGAGGGAATCCGTGAAATAATTTTGACCCCTTTAAACTGATACCTTTCGGCGATCAACGTTTGAATTTTTCCACTCCCGTCAATGTATTTCATGACTTGGTGGAGAGTGGAGGGAACGATGGAGTTACGGTGAATCCATGGTCGTCCCAACAGTAGGTTGTAGGAAGTGTCAGCATCGATGACGTAGCATGTCACTTCCGACTTGAGGCTTCCAATCTGGCATTTGAGCTTAATCTTCCCCATCGGACGGGTGCCATTGGCATTAAACCCGTAAATGGTCGTCTGGGTAAGGCTCAGACGATAGGTGGGGATACCCAGATGTTGCATGACCCGGCGAGGCATGATGCTCAACGCGGACCCTGGATCTACCTGAATGCGGTTCACCTCAGACGATCCAATATACCCTGTGAAGTACAGGGGTCGATCATGCTTCCCTTAACCTGCATATCCTCTGCCGTGAAGGTGATGCAGGGGCATTCTGGGAGGTGTGGAGATAATTCTCTACATCTTCCTCCTTCGGCACCTGGATCATGAAGACCTCAGCATTTGCCAGAGCCTCTTGTAGAGCTTCTCTGGTTGACTTTGACAGTCTAAGAAGCTCATATAAGGTAATCCGTGCCGGGATGTTGGCCAATTGAGCCAGGACATCAAAGCGGTAAGGCGCCGTAGATCCTTCCGCGATGCCCTTTGGAAGGGCTCGAGAAAATCGAGTCTCCTTCTATTTCTCCATTGGTTGTTTTGTGGAGGGCTTGGTTGGCTCTGCAGCTGGTTGTGGAGGGGTTGCCGTCGTTTCGCCATACTGCTTCAAGTAGGGCTGTCCTGAGCGGGTTTCTGCCACTAGCCACCGGTTCTGCGGCCAGAACTATTGTCTCCTCTTCCGAGTCGGTTAGCGAAGGAATATCGGTATCCGTTTCTCGAGAAGAGGCACACACCACATTGGAGGATGACGCCTTTGCCTTGCCTTTGGACTTCTTATTAGTTACAGTAGTCCATTGCTGGGCGTCAACAAGGTCAGGGTGGACCCACATGATTTCCCCTCGAGGTGTAGGGACGGGTACTAGGCCCTTCTCTTGTTGCTGGTGAGGATCTGTGTTGACCACTCTTAGCTCTCCTTTCGGAACAGGGACCGCCCCCGAAGGCGTTGGGGGTTGTCTTCCGAACTGGAGAACTGACGTCATGTTAGCCGTCACCTTCTTCTGCTCTGGTCGGAATTTTAATACCTCCGCATCAATCAGGGCCTGAAGGATATCCTTAAAGACGTAGCAGCTTTTGGTGGAGTGTCCTAACATTCTGTGGTATAAGCAGTAATTGGGATTGTCGGTTTTACCGACTTCTCCAGGGCGCCTGGCTTCAGGGAGCTTCAGTCTATTGCTCTTGTTGAGTAGTTTAAAGAGTGAATCGACATGTTCCTCCTTGAAAGAATACTGCTTGTTGGCGCGTGGCTGGCTCGAAGAGCTACTCGCCTTGACTGGTTGAGGTTTGGCGGGAGATTTGGTCTCTGTTGCCAAATTATCCTTCCGCTTTGTCTGGAGGGATGTGTCTGGCGCACGCCTGGTTGACCTCTCTGGCCGTGGCTTCCCTTCTTCTGCCCTGACGCGGGCGACAATCTCCTCAGCCTGTTCACCTTGTTGGACCAGCTGCTTCCAGGTGCGGCTTTCAGCAACTCCTATTTGAGTAAGGAGTGAGGTTTGGAGATTGTGGCGGCATGTTTTCACCAGGGTGACCTAGGTCATGCCGCTCGGACATCGGAGTGCTACGTTCCGAAATCTTTCCACGAAAGACTTGACGGACTCTCCCTTTCGCTGCTTAGTGGCTAAAAGGGTAGGCATCGTGACTTCCGAGTCATCCTCGAAGAAGCGCATTAAGAAAAGCTTCTCTAAATCGCCCCAGTTCTTGATAGAACCTTCTGGGAGCTTCATGAACCATTCAAAGGCCAGCCCTTTCAGGGTGCCAATGAACAATCGTGCCAAGATGGCATCGTTGTCTACTACATTCCCTGTTTGGGATTTAAAGTAGTAGATGTGTTGGTTGGGTGACCCTTTCCCATCGAATGCTTGAAGGGTTGGATCCTTGAACTTGGACGGGTATGGAACCAAGTCCCATTCAGCAGGATAGGGCCGGACCACTCCAGCCTCTTGGAGGCCTTTACGGTTGGTAAGGGCCTCGAGGCGTTACTCCAATTGACTCATTCTTTTAGCATGAGCCTTTCCCTGGTCTTGGTCGCCCTTTACTTGCGACGAGGATTTGAACGAACTAGAAGTAGATCGCGGCCTCTCCTCAGAAGGTTCGGAAGATGAGCTTTCTCCCTTTTTCCCTTTACCCTTCGTCTTTTTAGGAGGAGATTTCCTCCTGTCCTCGAGCAACTGTGCAAGCATCCTGCTTGAGGGAGTCGATAGATTCCTGCTGAGAAAGAATCATATCCATTTGTGCCTTCTGGATTTGCTCTAAACGTCTAGCTGTTTCCTCAGGAGTGCCTATCATGTAGGCGGAGGCCTCCTTCTCAACGGAAAAGTTTGAAGCCCGTGATTCCGCCACGGCGGAGTGAGAATCATTCACTTTAATGCCATGGGTTAAGGCATTATAATTAATCGGGGGAATGGCCCCAGTCCGGGTGCGAGTGTGTTGATACACCCCTTCCGGTTCGGAGTCAGACTCATCCGAGCTGACTGCAGGTTGTTTTCCCTTACTCTTGCTGGTCATATTCCCAGTGAGCTCCGGGTACTCAATGTCAGAGAAGGTTCTCCTTCTGCGGGAGCGCCTTCTTTTGGCTGACGGGGGAATCAGGGTCAGCTGTCTAACTAAAGACTGCTGGTGCACACCTGAACCACAACGGCACTCGGAGAGCATAGAGATGAGCCGTTGGCAGCAACATGATGAAGTGACCTGATTGGCACTTCTTTTCTTCGTCAAGTAATCCCTCAGATCCACGGGAGGGGGATCGAAGAGATTAACCTCGCAACGTCGAAGACGGGAGGCATCCATGTGCTGTACAGCCTGGACGCGGGTTTCAGGGACGCGATTTTCGCGCCATGGCTGTAAGACGCACGTCTGGCGTCTCTGTTGGGACGAGACGCGACTGCCGCGCTGCCGCTCGGTGCGTCGGGGCAGAGACGTTTGAGAGAGGATGGGCTGCTGGGCCCCACGCCTATGGGCGCGTGCCTCTCGCGCTTGATGAGGCACAGAGGCTTCACCTTGGCGTTTGGTGAGTTGGTCTTCAGAGGACCTAGCTTGAGGAGTCTCGCGTTTGGGCCGCCAAACGCGGACTTCACGTGCTGGACGTGGCGCGGGCAAGGCGCCAGATTGTACGTCGCGTCCAGCCTCAGTCGGACAACCAGAGGTTCCAACTTGTAGCTGACGCGCACGCCTCCTCTGTCGACGCTCAGCGTTTCGGTTGCGTCGGGGAGGTGGAGAGTGACTGACGACGACCTGATGCTGGACACCAGAGATTTTGACCACGCGGGTCTCCTGAGAGACGCTGACGCGTGTGTTCCGTGCCGCGCGGTTGATCGCAGCGGCAGTTGTGCTTGAGACCACGCGGGCCTTCTGAGAGGTGTTGGCGCGTGTATCTTGCTTGGCACAGTTGGCAGCAGCAGCGCCCGGGAGAACCTCGGATCGGGCTTCGGGGCCATTCCCCGTCGAGACCCTGCGGCAGACGCGGGTCTTTGGGCTCTTGGAGCCGGAAGAGAGAAACTCTTCGTACTTTACCTGGTCGAACTCGACAACGAGCGATTCGACCATCTTTCCCTTACGAAGGACGTCATCTTGCGCCACTATTTGCTCATCAGTGACAAATGTAGTTCCCAGCGGAGTCGCCATCTCTTGTACGCGCCGGAAAAAGGAATAAAGGTGTTCGCTGTAAAATTTCCTTGAATCAGATGAAAAATTACAACAAAACTGTTTTCCTTCCAGTTACAAGGGAGGGAAGATGTTGAGTCTTAAATCTCCCCTTTGTTTAGTGCTGGGTTCTTCAAGTGGCGGTGGAGAGTGAATCTTGTTCTCCGTTGACCGGATGACCGTCGGGATCGTCAGGGATCTTCTCTTTGGCTGGTAGAAGGAGTAACACAGCTCTGTCTACCAAAACTCTCAAAGAGAAGGTAGGCAAAGGGCAACTTGAGCGCAGCAAGTTCTCTGAAGGGCTTTACTCTCTTTCTTTTCTCTCAGAGCTCTTTTTTTCCGACCTTCTTTTTCTCCTCCCCCCCCAAAAAATCGACCCCTTCTTCATAGCGACGGGGCAATTTATAGAGGCTCCAGGGTGAACGTGCCCCCTAAAAGTGCTCCACAATGAGGGGTTGACCTCCCCGCTATGTGGGCGGCGACTGGCCCCATAACCAGGGCGGTTATAACCGAGGCGCGGTTTCAACCCACGCGCCTTGATACTGTGACGCGGGCTTTGGGCCCTCGCGCCTTGATGCTGAGACGCGGGTGTCGAGCCCACGCGCCTTGATGCTGAGACGCGGGTGTCGAGCCCACGCGCCTTGATGTTGAGACGCGGGTGTCGAGCCCACGCGTCTTGATGTTGAGACGCGGGTGTCGAGCCCACGCGTCTAGAACTTGAGGCTCTGCTTTTTAATGGCTTGTCTTTTAGTGATTTTTTGACAGCCTACATGGTGGAGTAGATCCGGTGAGAAACTCAATCTAGGGTTTCAAGGGACAGGTAAAAATCTAATTTTTTATCTGAGTAGAGATCTATTTCCAGTTGGTTATTCTTCCGCATAGATAGAGGATCAGAAATCTCAATGGCAGAGGAAAGTACTTCGGTTAAGACCATGCATCCTCATCCGAGGATTGACGTGGTGAAGTTCAACGGTACAAATAACTTCGGGATGTGGAGATGTGAGGTTATGGATGCACTGAATGCATCGAACCTAGAAGACACTCTCCTATTGGAGAAGAAGAGGAACACGACTACTGAAGAAGAGTGGGCAAAGATGAACAGATCGGCATGTGGCTTGATACGTTTATGTTCGTCGCAAGACATAAAATACCTTGCACAACATGAGACGTCGGCGAAGAAACTGTGGGAAACCCTTGCGAAGAAATACCTGACGAAGAGTGTTGAGTCCAGGTTGCAGCTTAAGAGTAAGCTGTATCAGTTTCGGATGAAGAAGGGGAGCACAGTGAATGAGCACATCAACCGATACACGAAGCTTCTTACAGACTTAGTAAACATGGATGTCACTATAGATGAGGGAGATAAGGCGATCATCTTTCTAAACTCACTCCCGGCAGAGGAGTATGAGACATTCACTCTGACCTTCATCAATGGAAGGCAGACCTTGGATTATGATGAGGTGTCGTCTGCACTGTCGAGTTATGAGACGAGGAAGAAGGAGAGACATCCTTCTAGGTCAAACTCATCGGTGGAGGCACTGGAAGTAAGAGGCAGGAGTTCATCGAGGAAGGGCAAGGAGGTTAGAGGAAGATCTAAATCCAGGCCGGGTTTCAGAAATCTGAAGAGGAATCAGTGTGCCTTGTGCAAGGAACTAGGACACTGGAAAGTAGAATGCCGAAGGCCAAAGGTAAGAAGGTAGAGTCAAAGACCGAGGCGAATCTCGCACAGGCGGATGGATCGGATGATGACTCTTCAGTGTTCTCTCTCTCGGTTACTACCCCTACTATTAGTAACTCAGATAGTGCTGAGTGGATTTTGGATAGCGGAGCCAACTATCATGTGTGCCCGAACAGGGCCTGGTTTTCTAGCTTTGAGAAGCTGGATGGATGTTACACGGTCATGGGGGATGACCATCCGTGTAATATAGAAGGGATGGGTACAGTTCGCATCAAGATGGATGATGGGATAGTTCGAGAGTTGAAGGAGGTGAGGTATGTACCTCATCTCAAAAGGAATCTTATCTCAGTTGGCACTTTGGAAGCATCGGGCATGGTGATATCTGTTCGAGATGGCGATCTCAGGATGATCAAGGCTCGATGGTGGTGATGAAGGGCGTCCGCCGAGAAAATCTTTACTACTTGAAGGGTAGTACGATTACAGATCAGGTGGAGACTTCGAGTTCTTCAGAAGATCTTGGCCCGGGGATCTGGCAGGGAAAGGTCGGACAGGAAGAAGAAAAGTCTTTGTGAGCTCCTGCAAAGAAGGAAATGGAAGGTGCTGCTACCTGCAAGTTGGAAGGTGGACACAGTGTTCTGGACAAGAAGAAGGTGAGATTCAGCACCAGTACTCATCGACATGAAGGTCTTCTTGATTGTGTTCACATGAGCGTATGGGGACCTGCTAAGACGGCATCGCTTGGAGGTCACAGGTACTTTGTCTCACTTATTGATGGTTCATCTAGGCAGATTTGGATATATCCCATGAGACAAAGGGGTGAAGCCCTAGATGTGTTGGTGAAGTGGAGAGGAAGAATGGAGAGGCAGATAAGTAGGAAGATAAAGGAGCTTCATATTGGTAATGTCGGAAAGGACATGTACCAGTTCCTACAATTTGGCCAGAACACAGGTATTGCAACTCACTTCACAACAGGTACAGATGGGTTGGCTAAAGAGGTAATCCGTCCCTTGCTGGAGGAGGTTCGGAGGTTGTTGTCTAATGCAGGATTAGACAGGTCGTTTTGGGCTGAGGCGACTGAGTATGCTAGCCATCTCATGAATAGATCGACTGCGATTGGAGGTAAAGCTCCATTGGATATTTGGTCTGAGAAAGCTGCTCAAGATCATTGTTTGCTGCGGGAGTTTGGAAGTTCGGCCTACTTCAGTGCCAAGAATGGCAAGTTGAATCCGCGAGCAAAGAGGTTTGTCTATTTGGGCGTCAAGGGAAACAGCTACAGGTTTGGGACCCCGAAGACAAGAAGATCGTGATGAGCAGAAATGTCACTTTGGAGAGACTTCAGGGTTGAAGTCCATCGTCTCTCAGCAGGTGGAGAGGACGAAGACCAAGGGAAGATCGCAGCGGGTGGAGGTTGATGCTACTCCATCATCTCCAGTTGGTTCGGCATCAAAGGATACTTCAGCGGAGGTGACACCGGGTGGAGTTCATGATACCAAAGGTGATGCTGAACAGGTTGACGACATTATTGAGAATGTCGAGTTGTTTGCAGCTATAAGAACAAAGGTGAAACCACGCTTGTGGGGAAAGAAGCATGAATCTCAAGCTTGTGATCGTGACAAGCTGAAGTTGAAGGCCGTTGCTCTCCATGATGGTCAGGAAGAGGTTCATATGACTCGGTCAGACAGGTTCACTGCTGCAAATAGTGGTGCAAGTGCTTGAGCTTGATGAAGCTCATCTAAATGAACTACGGTTGGCTTGATCCTTTTGGGCAAAGGTACGTAGGCAGCCGTAAAGGCGCAGCCATTTGGTGATGCAACTCTTATGGAGCTATTTGGGTTCTCGAGAAGCTGTTTGGATCTTCACGTAGAGGTGAAGAGGTGTGGCCGTTTGGAGCTTCACGTAGAGGTGGAGAGGCTTCACGTAGAGGTGAAGCGTTGTGGCCAGTTGGAATTCACGGAGAGGTGAGGTGTTGTGGTCTCGATGAACAGGTGATCTTCTGGTGAGAAGATGTTGAGCTTACATAAGGAGGGGTGTGCATCCAGTTGAAGCCGATGATGTTTGGTGGGCTCTACACAGACTTAGTGGACCGTCAGTGGAAGACAGGTAGACTAGATAGAGCTAGTCAGTTGGAGAGTCTGTGTTGGCTCGTGAGGAAGTCTTCATGAGGTCGTAAAGTTGCGAAGTAGAAGCCATGTTGGTGATCGGTATGTATGAAAATTCTCCTAAGGTGAAGTGCAGGGAAGGCATGTACGATGCTTTCCAGTGGATAGTTGAGCTACAGACTCCAAGCCGAGATCGTGTGTCGATTTCGCCGAGATCGTGTGTCGATTTCGACCGGTGCGCACAAGCCGAGATCGTGTGTCGATTTCGCCAGGTGATGGACTGGGCTTCGTTGGAGATCGGCTCAGATTTTAGGAAAAATCTTCGCCGATGTTGAGAATTGTTGGAAAGAGAGAGTTTACTGATGGGGAAGTTGATAAGAATCGTCGAGGGGCCGTCGAGTGATCGCCGAGGAAGTCGACGACGAAGACGAAGGGAACAACAGCTGGAAATAGCAGCAGCAGCAGAAAAACAGGCAGGTCGGTCGACCAGCCGGGTCGACCGACATGCACAGCATGCACGGGGTCTTAGGCGGTCGACCGGCCGGTCGACCGAAATGCTCTGACTGCAGGAACCGAACTCTCTGTTAATTGCGGTCGACCGGGCGGGTCGACCGGAGAGGAGGTCGGTCGACCCGCCGGTCGACCGACAGTCGGGTATTGGGCGAAAATCTGCTGCTCCGCAAATTTGGGTATTTAAGCCTAATGTTGATTTCTAGGCTTGTATCTTGAAGAAGATCCTGGAGAAGGAAAAGGCTGGAGCTCTCTTGCATTCAAAGAGGCTGCTAGCCATTGTAATCTTCTTCCATAGCAATTAAATCTCTCTCTGATTGCCCCGAGGACGTAGGCGTTGAGGCCGAACCTCGTTAGATCGTGTGTTTGAGTTTGTTCTTTTCTTCTGGTGATTATTTGTGTTGTTTGGGTTTATTCTCTGTGCTTGGAGATTTGTGAGATCCTCTGTTGGTTGTTGTCATCGGCGCACAACATGAACCTGCTGCTGCTGCGGCTGACGCTGCTGCTTGCTGCTGTTGCTGCAAGTTACTTCCGCTGCTGCTGCTCCTGCTATTCAGCTGCTGTTTCGCTAATTTTTTTTTTTCACATTTCATTCATCATTCATTGTAGATAGGGAGAGAAGAAGAGACAAGGAGATGAAAGGCAGGCAAAGAGATTTAGTCTTTAAACATTTATTCATTCAATTAGAAAAGAGACAGGAGAGGGGAGTAGAGGAGACAACACAAAGATAGAGGCAAGTAGGGAACTTTCACTTTTCATTCACTGCATGCCTTTACATCAATGTAAGAGAGGCTTTTAAATTACAGTTCAGTTCTAACTGAACCCATTCCCCATACAATTCAGTTTTCTAACTGAACCAACTACAAATTCAGTTTAGAAAACTGCCTTAATCTCTTCACACAACTACATAATAAGATACATCTCAAATACACACTGAAATACATAATGAAATACACTATATATATACTAAAATACAATAAAAAGTGACGCTCTAATGTACCCATCAGTATTAATCATCAGTTTTTTTTTTTTTTTTTTGTGACAGCAGTGACCTTCGCTGTTCTGCTAGCAGTTTTTTTTGATCTTTTATAGCCTCTCTCTTGTGAAAGGGCATATGCCCTTTCAATTATTTTGAGGAGAATATAGATGAGGAAATATTGAACTCAATAGAAAAAGTTTTTCTTAGTAAAATTTTCATTTTTTTCACACATGCTCGATCAAATGTGCCAAGAGCCAGCACAATTGGGAATGGAATTTGTGAAGGATACAAAACCTGTATCCAGTACTAAAATTTATGAAACAACATATGGGGACAAAGTAAAAATAGCAAAAATTTGTACATGAACCCATTTCATTTTTCTTCCTAAAAAAATGATGGCAATAAAAACAACATGCTGTCTATAAAAATGCATATAAATACAGGGACCCAAAATTACATGTACAACAACCAAAAGAACAAACTTTTTCCTGAAATAATCTGGGCAGGATTCGAGCAGGCGTGCACCTTTTTTCCTTTTCTATGGAAACGACGATAAAAAAGACTGATAACCAGACACCAAGTAGTAGCCAGCCTAGAGATGGAATCCTGGTGGGCTATGAGCCATGATGAACCCAAATGGCAACCAAGCATTCAAGAAGACATTCACCTCGGTGCTCTCTCAGATCCGCCACCTTTTTTCCTTTCGCTGTCTCTTCTTGTTCGAGGAGGCGTGCCTGGCGCTGCCAGCCGAGAAGAGTTGTGAGCCGTATGGCTCTCAGGAGTGTAGTTTTGGGAGGCGAGGTACGTGAGAGCTGTTACAACATCAGCTATAAGTGGCCTCATCGTAGGCTGCTCCTGAACACACATTGCAGCCACAGCGAGTGCTTGGTACAAGCCTCTCATAGGGTACTGCCCCTGAAGCATTGGATCGGCCATCTGAGGGAACTTCTTCCTGTCCTTGAAAAGGGGCCGAGCCTGAAAGTAGATAAAGATTGTTGAAGAGGCAAATCAAACACCAGACACACAAATTCTCCATGATCAAAAGAATGATGAATAGCTCCAGTTGATCTTTGCAAATGGATCATAGTTTTTATCAGCATGTTTCTCTTGTTTCTTGGTTTTTGTGATTTTTGATACTTGTATCTGACAAACAAAGTGCATAGAAAACACAAATGATTCTGGGAAATATGCAGTGGTATCAATTACTAGTAAACCGATACGTAGCTGGCTAATTTTTTATTAATACACCTATATGCATAATAGTCTACCTATCAATGTTCCGTAGGGATCCATCAGCATGATTAGATATACGCGAGTGCACGTACAAGGTCAGGCATTTGGAAAAATGTATTATATTAATGGTATAATTGGTGGCCAGAGTCTTTGAGGCCTATCATACTATCTCAAGGTAAAATGTATTAAGAAAGTGTCCAAGGCTAGTTGACAAGCCAGGGTTATCCAAGGAATCAGCCAAATATGCTTGGAATATTATGGGCTTCCCTTGTTTCACAAGGCTCACAATTGAACAAATTCAAAAGGAAAAGAAAAAGAAAACAAAAACAAAAAACTAGTCAAACAAGCAAAAGAAGATAATCGAAATCAATCAAAGGAAAGATGCAAGTTATGCTGAAAAATTTCTATAGGTTAAATATACACCTTCTATAATAGTCAGCAACCAGGTTATGACCAATCAAAAATAGCAGGCTCCTGGTCTAACCATTTAACAGCATCGCTAATCTCAATGACAGATTACATAGTTCAAGAAGGTAATTGGGATTAAGATAAACACAGAAAAGGGGGGAGGAAAAAGGAAGTGAAAATGACTCCCAAAGTGTCTCTCTTCATAGGAATATCATGACATCACATACACACTGGCAATGAAAATTCAAATTCAAATGTTTATTGTTAACGAGCATCTTTTATGATGTGAGTATAATCAAATGACGGAAAACGTAGAATGGGGCAAAGTTTCTTACCCATGCAACGAGATTATGCTCTCCAGCAGCTCTTGAATTATCAATGGCCTTCCTTCCAGTGATAATCTCCAAAAGAACAACCCCAAAGCTGTAGACATCGGATTTTAGTGTCAGTTGTCCGGTCATAGCATATTCGGGTGCACAATATCCATAGGTACCCATCACTCGAGTAGACACATGAGTCTTATCACCAACAGGACCGAGCTTTGCCAATCCAAAATCAGACAGCTTGGGATGAAATCCCTCTCCAAGCAAAATGTTGGAGCATTTTAAGTCACGATAAATAACTGGAGGACTTGCTTTATCATGCAGATATTCTAACCCTTTAGCTGCACCGGCAGCTATTTTCATTCTTGTATTCCAATCAAGCCGCCTCCTATCCGTAGTAAGATCTGTTGCAACCAAGGCAATCAGATGAATAGCACTATAGGTATACATGTATGAAGTCTAGACAAATGAATTATGCCTGGGACATCAAATGTGATTTTGATGTTGAAGGATTATATTATATTATAACATACCATGGAGATGATCTTCCAGAGATCCTAATGGCATGTATTCATATACCAAGAGCCTTTGATCTCCATCGGCACAATAACCAATTAGGTTAACAAGGTTGGGATGGTGAAGTAGACTCAACATCAAGACTTCAACCAGAAATTCCCTGTTTCCTTGCAATCCATTACGATCAAGCTGTTTAATGGCCACCACCTACAGCCAAACACAACAAACAACAAACAATTCATGCCATTGGCATAAGATGAGGAACTCTACAACATCTAGCATAAATCACTTTTATGACCAAATTACATATTTCAGATCTCCAGCTTAATAAATTTTGTTTTAAAGTTGAGAATGCAGCGTAAAAGGAAACATGGCGAATCAGAAAATGAATTATGAGTTTAAACAAAAATAAAATCTTCTATCGACAACTGTATATATAATTCAATTGGTCACTTGAACACACATAACAGGAACTAAAACTGTAAAGAACAAATATTACCAAGTACTGACCTGGTTGATACTCTCCAACTTGCCCCTGTAAACTCGACCGAATCCTCCCTCTCCCAAGAGGCAATCAGCTCTGAAATTCCTTGTCGCCGTAGCCAGTTCACGGAATGTGAAAGTCTGGGCAGCAATGCATTCAGACCCTCTGTTGGAATTTTCCTTCGCGGCCTCCTTTTTTACATCCAGTGAACTCTGCTTCTTCGGGTCCAATGGTGGGGCTGGCTTAGGCTTCTCTGCTAGAGGAAACGAGAGAGATTTGAAACCAAATAACAAGATAGAAAAATTACTAGATCAAATAACAATGATGTAAATAATACTACATTTTGTTCCTAATAAAGGATTTCATTATGCTTATGCTGCCAATAACCGGACTAATCTTTAAAAAAATCTTAAGCAATACACAGCAGCACTCATCATTTTTTAAAAATATACAAACTTCCAACAGAAATATCTCAATATTAACTAATACATCTAATTTACAACTTTTAAGACAAAAATGCACCCTACTGTGAAGATGAAATTCATCTTCAATCATTATCATCTAACACCGTATAATATTGCCTCATCACATCTAATTTCCCTTTGATTGAACTGTGGCAAACACATGATCCCCAATTTCACATTCATTAAAATGGAGGGTGGAGTTTTTTTTTTCTTTTTGGGCTTTGGGGTTGGGGGGGTGATAAACCTCAAAAAAATGGAGACTTTGGTCAAATATAAGAGATATTGATACTGAAAATGAAAAAACTTGTAGCTCAAACCCCACCAAAATCCAAACTTTTTCCATCTTTCACAACCTAGAGAGTCTAAAAGATCTCAACCAAATACCAACCAGACAACTCAAACACAAAATCCAGATCGAACAATTTACCGCAACAAAAACCCAAAATTTCAGCTCAAATCTGCTCCATACGAGCAAAACTCAATCACCCACAGGAGCCAATCACCAATTCGATCGATTTAGAGGGCACCCATGTGAAAAAAAAAAAAATTCAAATAAACATCAAAATTACCTGAAGATTGTGCGATCTGATCCTTCTTTTTGGTATTTCTGCTGGGCTCTCCAGCGCAAGGAAACCAACCCATCTCTCTCCCCCCCGCTCTCTCTCTCTCTGTGTGATTGACAAGAGAAGTGAAAGACAAAAGAGAGAGTGCAAAAAAGAAAAATAAAAAAGAAGAGGTGACTGGTATCAAATAAAAAAAGAGAAAAGAAAGAAAAAGAAAAGAAAAGAATGATTCAAAAATAGAGGACAAAAGATTGCCCCCCATTATAAAATACACGGTTTGATATTAATTTATTAATATATGGTCTGCTGCCGTCTTCAGTGTATCGCAACGGAAACGTTGACACAATCTTAATGCTAAATGGGCCGGGTCCATGTAAGTTTAGATCCAAAACGATCACTTATCGGGTTTACACCCGTATTTCATAGACCTACCTGATCTTTATTCTATTATTTTTTTTTTTTTTTTGGTTTGAAATAACCTGATTTTTTTTATGTTGGGTTGCAGAAAACGTCTTCACGAGGAATCATTAATTGTGTGAACCGTAAAAAGTTCACCACTTTAATTACAGAAATTAAGATTTCAAACTTGCCAGATAATTTTCCAACCATTTTTAGTTATAACCAAAATTCAAGAATTTGAAAATTGCCTGAAATTTTCAAGCATAAGTGATCAAACGGACATAAAATTTAGTTACCTATTTAACTTAAATGGTTATCTTAGGGGCTGTTTGGTTGCAAGAAAGTGGACGGAAGTAAGGAAATAGGGAAGTATAATTGTTCACTTCCCTATCTATCCAAACACCGGAAAAGTAAAATAAGAAAACCTCTTTTCCTTTTATCTTTTCTCTTTTATACAACCATTTCCTCACTTTCAGAGTGCTACAGTTAATTTTGTGGTCATGTAAATCTCATTTGTAATAAATTGTAGCACAAAACAGTTAATTTTTTGACCATGTAAATCTCACTTGCATTCTAATTATAGTCTATTTTTTATTTTTCTTAATTAATTTTTATATTAATATTATTTTACGGTCAAATTGTGGTCAACTTTTCTACTTCTACTTTCACATTGCCATCCAAACACCGGAAAAGACAAAACATTTTCCAAACCACACTTCCCAACAACATCCAAACACCGGAAAACTTACTAACCAATTCCCAAGTTCCAAAGGGAATTATTACTACTTCTTCAATTTCTCACTTCCTCACGTCCACTCTCCAAACAGGCCCTTGTTGTATGTATGTGAGCCTCACATACATATTATAATATATTAAAAGAGTTTCAATTCACGTGTCAACGTCAGATTGGTTCTCTTATTGTATGTGTGTGTGGCTCACGCACATGAACCGAACCCACATACAGGCACCTAGTTGTATATACTGTAAATAATATCTAGATCATTAAAAAAAAAAAAGTTTATCTTCATGCCAACTCCATTAGTTAACACAAACCCCTTTGGTTTATATAAACAGGATGCTTGGAATGATGCACCAGTAGGATACAAGTCAAATTTATGTGCATATCTGAGAGAGAGAGAACTCAAAGCATACTTGAAACTTGTAGCAAATGATATTTGACAATGTAGAAACTACATTATATGTACATTGGACCAATGTTCACACATATACACTCTCTTGAATCTAGATTGATCGTAGATCCCTTCACTCTTTAAACTATAGCTAGCACTAACATTTAATCTTGTTAATTAGTACTAGAATTAGGACCAGAAGAACTTCGTTGGGTTCAGGTATTAAACTGGCTTCTCATGGTTGTGCTTGCCCTCATAAGTGGTGATGATGGACCTAGGATCATCTGATGCTCTCTCAACATGCTTTCGCGCTCTACATTTTGGAGTGCTGCATCTGTAGTAACTCCTGCAAGATTCGATGTGAAGCATCGTCAACAGCAGCTATATAATCGATAAGTTAGAGACAGCGACGCATATCAGATCCTTGATGCCATATTACCTCGGGTAAGGATTTCTGTTCACAACTTTCTGCCCATATTTTCGCCAGTGAAATCCATCCCCTGAGACATCGTATTGTCTTGAGCTCTGCGCGACATTCTGAGGCTCTGAACTTACTTGAGCTTGATCCTTCCTTTTCCTGAAACAATAAAGACAGTTGATTCACTGCATGAATGCCTACGCAACTCCAAAAACCAACCAAAATATATCAGATTGCTCGAAAATATAAGCCCAAATATAAATGGACCTTCAGCTGTCTGTTTGCAACTTCACATGTATCTCTCGTGAAGACCAAACTCCATATGTAGCGATATGTGCATACTTAGAGGAGAGGGACATAAAATATGATGATAAAACAATCACATATTGTAGGAGTCATTGAATGGCCAAAGTCATACCGTTTCTTATGATTCTTATGATTATGTTCTGCACAAAAAGTGTCAGCCTCAACACCACCATCATATGTTCTAGCTTCACAAGGATTGTGCAAAATATGAGCGATTCCAGAATGAATAGGACCACTTGACAAATCAACCTCATTTCTATTATTAGATATCGCGTTCTTCTCCATGAAATGATTGATCCACGAGAGATCACCACTATCAGTCTGTTGCAATCCTGATGCCCTATTCTTCGACTGCTGTTTCTGCTTCGGATGGTTGTGGTCACCTTCGTAGACTATTTCAGCCGTCTCCCCATCAACCGATGTCTCTACCTTCTTTTTCACAGGGCATTTTGGATGTGAGCATTTGTAGTAACTTCGCGGATACTCACTCCCTTTAACTTGCTTTTTCCCATACTTCCTCCAGTGATATCCATCATAGTGAATTCCCTTGTCTTGCTCCATGCCAAGGTTTAATGGCAAGTTGTCATGAAGATTGGAAGCTGGCTGGGTACAGAAATGGTCTTTCGCTTCGCCTGGAACCTGAAACCGAGCCTTCATCTCTCCCGATGAATATTCATAATGATCGAAGTTTCCCTGATCAGATACAGAGAGAACAAGGTCTTAAGAAATTACCGGTGATCACCGTAAATGAAGTAGTGTAAAACCTCAATCCTGAGCAAATGAGCCTCAAACTAGACGTTATCTCTATAATACTTTGTATTCGGAAGTACAGCATGGAAAAGGAAAAACAGTATATATACTGACCAGGCTAGCCAAATGAGTAGCAGTGGTGTTTGCCACAAGTTTCGCCTTGGGTTTGTATATGACAGCTTTACTATTAGATGCACAACAGACTACTGGTTCTGATGCATCATCCTGCAAATTTCAAGAAAGATCGACTCAGTGACAAATATTTGAAACAGAAAGTTTGCACCGTTTCTGAAAATTGAAATATGTAAACATACCTGAGAAGTAACAAATCTAGAGGGCTCAAACCTTAGGCTCTTTGGTCTAATTACTATGGTGGCTTCAGTCATTGAAGTTGAAGGAGAATCATTGAAGGCACTATTAAGGATCCTTGATAAGAGCCTGAGATTTGATGGTCTTGATGCCACAGGTTTATAAGTAGTGATAACCATTTTCTCTTTATCTTTACCATCCATTTCTCACTAAAAAGGAACTGTTGCCTCAAGACGTATTGAATTCAAATAAACCATGAAAAATTCAATTAAATAAAAGCTATCAACATCCATAATTGCTAATGTATCATTCTTTTAGAAAAGCTAAGGCAAAGAAATTGGACGTCTCATTTTCAAATGTCACAAATTAGAGTTAACAATATATTGGCATTTAGGCCTTTATTCCTACGCTCAAGAGATAATAGTTTATTTGAGAATTTTCTTTCTCTAATCTTCCTTCTCATAGCCTTACCATGAAAAAAACGTAACATAATTTGGGGAAAAAAAATAACACAACAACTTAAAAAGAGTAGTCTTACTAAAAATTAACAAATAGGAGATTTGAAGAGAAAGAAGGAATACATAATACTTCAGAATTATCTGAGTTATATTTATGAAAAAGTTAACCTTAATCACTCCCTTTGTAGGAACAAAAGATCCACTGAAAATGGAAACAAAATGAGAATTGAGCAATTTTTTTTTTTTTTTGTAAGATTTGACAAACAAATAGTTACCATTACCTGTCATATGATATATAGACCCTAAATCAATCACCTAAGTTGAAGAATCAAATGAGTTAACTAGTAGAGCATGTGAATTAGTTAAAAATGAAATATACTGAGTTAAGTAAAAGCTAGGAGGATTGATCCATGTCTCATTGTCTCTGAAGTAAGCTTTCAATCATTGATGAATTTTACTTTTAGAGCAAAAAGAAGTGTACCCAAAAATATTCCAAAAAATAATGTGTACCTATCAAAATACACTGAAAATTATTCCAGAAAATATATATATTCTTCTTTTTTTCATGTAGGTGCATGTTGTTTTAACACCAAGGAATACCTATGTAAGCTATGATGCACAACTAGCTAAATTAATAGAAGATGGTAGATCTCTTAATTATTTGCCATAATGAAATAGGTCATGGCTAATTTGTAGAAGGAACAAATAATATAGTTAAAACTAATTTTCTTACTAAAGAGAAAATTAGAGAACCCAAAATCACAGAAACATGTAGTTAGGGACCAAGGTTAATTAATTAGATAAAATGAAATGAAAGCATAGGAGTTACCAGAAAGATTAAGCTGAGAAATTGTGGCCGAAATCAGTGCACTGAGAACCTGGAAGTTGAATGGAGACTTGAGAGGTGGAACTGAGAGCAGATGGGAATGAGAGGAAAAAAACCCTAGATAGCTCTAGCTTCATAAATGGAGAGAAGAGTCTTGGGGAGAAACAAGGGAGAAGACCGTTAGGTGAGAAAGGGGTAGGATTGAAATTTCAAATCTTTGGAGGGGGGGATTTGAAAGTTCCATGTATGTCCACCGAGTTAGCTCAAGCTGCATTAATTGTGAGTTCGAATCTCCTCGTTTACAGTAAACAATAATCCTCTCTTTTTCAAGAATCTTTTGTTTTTTTATTGAAGCTTCTTCTTTTTTCCAATGTAAGCCGACGTACCTTTTGTTTCTAATTTGCGTGTGTTTATGTGGATGCTTGAAATCGTGTTCACCTCCGAAAACTTTATATTATCTTGTCGACTTTCTTATAAGTTTGAGCAAACTCTTTTTCTCGTCGTTAATTACTGTCTATTTTCTAATACTGATTTGACAAAAATATATTTTTATCCTCAACTTATTCAAAAAAATAAGTTCACTCTCTCTCTCTCCTCCTCCTCCTTCTCGCCTCTTGTCGTCACCCCTCACCTGCGTCGTCGCCACCGCTGCCGTCCGTGCTGCCCCCAATCGCACCTGCATCCTCGCGCTCGCTCGGCCGGAGATGGCCGGAGACGGTCAGAGTTGGAGTTGAGTTGAAGAGAGAACGTGAGTTTGTTGACAGAGAAATAGAGGAAAAATATGAAGGCATAATGGTAAATTCACATGTTATTTTAAGGATATCTTAATTTAAAAAGAAAATATTTCAAAATATTCTGATTTATAAATAAAAAAAGTTAACAGAAGTTTTTTTTTTGGGTCTATACTTATAAGTTTTGAGGTGTCGATATATGAAGATATGAAAATATGAAAATTTTGAAGGTGCACATGAAATTAAGAAAGATTTCAGATGCTGATACGAAAAAAATCTTCTAATTTTAATGAAGTTCTAAAATTTAGCAGAATATGGGGGCTGTTTGTTTCGCGTAAAAGGCTGTAAAAGGTGTAATTCGTAAATCACTTACAACTTAATTACAATTACGGTGTTTGTTTGGACCGTAATTTGTAAAAAAACTTACGCAACTCAATTACCACTTACTTGCAACCCAATTACTACTCACTTACAACCCACTTACAATTAATTTTGTGATAATGTAAATTTGTATTATTTTTAATATTGATATTAATTTTTTTAATTTTTAGTATTTATTTGCAATACTTAAATTTTCTACATCACCAAATAGTTAATTTTATGCTTAACTTTTTCACTTACGACTTACACATTACGGTAACCAAACAACGTAAAACACAATACACGTTCTCACTTACAACTGTATATAACCAACCAAACACTATAAAACTTACATGCATGTAACTCATTTATAATCATAAAAGAGTTCAGCAATAACTGATGGGTTTTAGGTATTACAAACAAACTTAGACTTTTAAGGGAGCATGCAACCTAAAACATGATCTATGTTTTCACAATTGAACCTATAACTTTGAACATAAAAGAATCCTAATATCCCAGTAATTAATTAAAATTACTACAGAAGAAAAAATATAATTACATACCTTTTAGTTGTTATAGTAAACAACTAAAATTATCCCTTCAGATCTCTTGGAAACAAGCACCACAAACGTCGTGCCTCTTTTAGTTGTTATAGTAAACAACTAAAATTATCCCTTCAGATCTCTTGGAAGCAAGCACCACAAATGTCGTGCCTCTGATGGAATCACACCCAACGATTCAAAAATTTAACTAAGTATGGATGAACTATCAAAGAGTTCTTCCAAGAGGAGAAAGAAGGAGGCTAATACTTAAGCCAAGAGGTAGTGAATTAGAATGAATCCCTAAGGTCCTATTTATAGCCTTGGATAACCTCCAGTTTTCTTATCCCACCAATGTGGGACTAATTTCCCAAAGGAAATTTTGTTCTCCTTTTAGTTATACTTATTTTTGAATCTCGAGGGCAACCCAAAAGGACTATGCTGCTATCAATTATAGTTATGACTTAGACACCTAATCCAACAGTCTCCCACTTGGATAAGTCTAATAACTTCCTAATTGATCAGCAAATTGTAGCTTCCAAAAGCCATTGTCGAACTCTGACCTAGTCAGTTTCGTGTCCTAAGATAAGAGATCATATAATCCTTCGTTCTACAAGATATCATTTGAACATGAGACATGGAACATAATCAATCTCTTTGTCCAGTATTTTGTTTCCCGATTTCTGATTTGTAATGACATAGAACTACTAAATGAACACATCAATTTAGTCCTGGTCGGGCCCGACACTATATGTCAACTTCAAATCACCAAGGGGCCCAAAGATATCGCTTTTCCCGTTAGGACAAAAGGAACGAATAAACTTTGACCTATATGCTTGCACCATTTACTCATCAAATCATGCACAACAATGCGTTTTATAACATCAAGTTACTGATGCGTTTACACATTATCAACGCACAACTGACTTGTAAACCACAACTCATATATCTCCATTTAAAGATTATAAGATATTATCGTCTCAGAATTACTCGTGATAAATTCCATGAAGTAATTCTCTGAGCGTGGGTTAATCCAATACTTAAATCTCCATTTCAAAGTACTCACGAACATTGCAGCAATACCATTGCTATGTCTAAAACTCTTTAGACAATCCACAACTCCATTCATGACAGTCTTTATTCACTACTTACTTCCAAAAGTATGATCGACTGTGGAATTCGAATAATCAAATTATTCGGGAAGTAAAACATGCAAAAATGAAACACAATAATAAACAATTGACAAAAGGTAGTAAACAAACTCATAAATAATTCTCTATTATTTAATCACCAAAAGTCAGTCACATTTACTTTGTTATAAGTTTCAAACTAACTATCTAACTGCTAAAACCAACATCATCTCTCAGACCAATGCTCCTAGCATGCTGATTGTGTTTGACCCTACTCAGACCCTTTGTGAGTGGATCTGCAGGATTATCTTCAGATGAAACCTTCCTCACTACAACGTGACCTTCTTCTATCTTGTGTCTGATAAAATGGTATTTTCTGTTAATATGTCTAGATCTGCCATGATCTCTTGGTTCTTTTGTTAATGCAACCGCTCCTTCATTATCACAGAAAATATCCATTGGCTCCTTGATGGTTGGCACAACTCCAAGATCTTCGATGAAGTTTTTCAACCAAATTGCCTCCTTTGATGCTTCGCTTACCGCTATGTACTCTGATTCACAAGTAGAATTAGCCACTGTGTCTTGCTTGGAACTTTTCCAAGTAACTGCTCCTCCGTTTAAGGTAAAGACCCAGCCAGATTGGGAACGGAAGTTGTCTCTATCTGTTTGAAAGCTGGCGTCACTATACCCAGTTACTCTCAATGTATCGCAGCCACCAAGTATTAGGACCCAGTCCTTAGTCCTTCGCAGATACTTGAGAATATTCTTAACCGCTACCCAATGAGCTTTACCTGGATTTCCCTGATAACGACTGACCATGCTCAAAGCAAAGGACACATCAGGACGAGTACATGTCATAGCATACATGATAGAACCAACAGCAGAAGCATATGGAATTCTACTCATTTCTGCTATCTCTTCATCTGTACTCGGACTTTGAGTCTTACTCATTTTGGTATTACTCTGGATGGGCAGTTCTCCTTTCTTGGAATTCTCCATACAGAAACGTTTCAGTACTTTATCCAAGTAGGTACTCTGATTAAGTCCAATTAGTCTTTTACTCCTGTCCCTTAAAATTCTTATTCCTAGAATGTAGGCAGCCTCTCCTAGATCCTTCATAGCGAATCACTTTCCAAGCCAAGACTTAACATTTTGCAAGGTTGGAATGTCATTTCCTATAAGAAGTATGTCATCAACATACAATACCAGGAAGGTGACTATGCTCCCACTAGCATTGACATATACACACGACTCATCCTCACTTCTAGAGAAACCAAACTCTTTGACTTTCTCATCGAAGCAAAGATTCCATCTGCGAGACGCTTGTTTTAATCCATAGATGGATTTCTCAAGCTTGCATACTCCATTGGGAAACTTTGCATCCACAAAACCTTCTGGCTGACTCATGTAAACATCCTCAGCCAACTTTCCGTTTAGGAAGGCAGTTTTGACATCCATCTGCCAAATTTCATAGTCATGAAATGCAGCTATGGCTAGCATTATCCTAATAGATTTTATCTTAGCCACTGGTGAGAAAGTCTCATCATAGTCAATCCCTGGGGTTTGAGTAAAGCCTTTCGCCACCAGTCGTGCTTTGAATGTGCTTACATTACCATCCATGTCGATCTTCTTCTTGAAGATCCATTTACAACCAACTGTCTTCCGACCAGGTTGTTGATCAACCAAGTTCCAAACTTGGTTGTCATACATAGACTTGATCTCGCTGTCCATTGCCTCTTTTCATTTGGCTGCCTCAGGGCCTGCCATGGCTTCCTTGTAGTTCGTCGGCTCATCCAAATTTACCAGTGTATTGTCACTGATAAACGTGTCTCCATTTGCAGTTATATGGCAACCATAGAACTCAGTTGGCTTGCCAACTCTACTAGAACGCCTAAGAGGTAATGAAGTGTCAATGGGTTCAACTGGAATCTCTTCCTCTGGTTGAACCATAGTGGTTTCAAAGGTTCCTTCGTCTGCTGGCTCTTGAATTTCTTCAAGGTCAACGGCGCTCCCACTGTCCTCTTTGCATATGAGCTCTCTCTCTCGAAAGACTCCTCTCCGTGCTACAAAGACCACGTTCTCACTAGGTCTGTAGAACAAATATCCAAATGACTTCTTCTGTGGATAGCCGATGAAAACACATCGCTCACTACGAGGTTCAAGCTTGTCGTGAATTTCTCGTCTAACGAAAACTTCACAACCCCAAACCTTAATATGTGCTAACGAGGGAACCTTTCCTGTCCACATTTCGTGAGGTATTTTGGCAACCTTCTTTGTTGGAACAAGATTAAGAATGTGGGCGGCAGTTTCTAAGGCATACCCCCAGAATGATATTGGAAGTGAAGCTCGACTCATCATGGAACGCACCATGTCTAACAAGGTTCGATTGCGTCTCTCAGCCACACCATTAAGTTGTGGTGTCCTAGGAGGTGTCAATTGTGAAACTATTCCACATTCCTTGAGATAGTCATGGAACTCGATACTAAGATACTCTCCGCCTCTATCTGATCGGAGCATCTTTATCTTCCTGCCTAATTGATTCTCGACTTCTTGTTTAAACTCTTTGAACTTTTCAAAGGTTTCAGACTTATGCTTTATTAAGTAGATATAACCATATCTGCTATAATCATCAGTAAAAGTCACATAGAATCGATTAGCATCCCTTGTGGCTGATCTGAAGGGTCCACACACGTCTGTGTGTATGAGATCCAACAAACCTTCACCTCTTTCACAAAATCCAGTGAAAGGTGATTTTGTCATCTTACCCAAAAGACAAGATTCGCATGTATCATCTGACCTTAGGTCAAATGATTCCAACACCCCATCCTTTTGGAGTTGAGCCATGCGTTTTTTGTTAATGTGTCCAAGACGGCAATGCCACAAGCACGCTTTGTCTACACCATTAGACGAATCAATTTGAAATACACTATTACCTAAGTTGTCTACACACATCACAGTTTCATACACACCATCACAAGGTAAAGCTTCAAAATAAAAATGCCATTTTTATAAGCAGAAATAGAACCATTCTCATCATTAAAAGAATATCTAAAACCTTGTTTGAACAATGCATGAAAAGAGATAATGTTTCGTGTCATTTCTGACGAGTAGCAACAATTCAATAAATCTAAATTAACACCATTATTAAGCACTAGACTATAAACTCCAATCTTGGTGACAGGTGAAGATCGCCTATTCCCCATGATCAAGTTCATTCTACCATGCTCCACATCCTCACTTTTTCTTAGTCTCTGCAATACAGAGCAAATGTGAAACCCACATCCTGTATCAAGGACCCAAGAATCAGAAGATGTTGCGTTAATAGACGAAATAGTGTATATACCTGCAGTAGATGGTTTTACTTTCCCATCTTTTAAATCTTGCAGATACTTTGGGCAGCTTCGTTTCCAATGTCCTTTGTCGTTGCAATAGAAGCAAGTGGCCTCTTTAGGATCAGAGACAGGGGTAATATCAGAACTGGTTTTTACATGAGACTTTCCCTTCCAGTTTTGCTTGGGAGGACCTTTCCTCTTTTTCCCCTTTCCTTGCCCAATGGCCAGAACGGTAGTATTAGCAGGAGTGGGGGGATCACTCTTTCCCTTCATCCCAGTTTCAGCTGTTCTCAGGAGGTTGTGCAATTGAGCCAATGTGGTCTCATTGTTGTTCAAATGATAGGTCAAGATGAACTGATCATAACAACTTGGCAATGAGTTCAAGACTATGTCAATAGCCAACTCATCATCAATATGCACATTTAGCCTCACAAGGCGTTCCACGTATCGCTGCATCCTTTGCACGTGGCCGCTGACAGACTCTCCGTCCTTCATCTTGCTTGATATGAGGGACTTTACTATCTCGTACTTTTCTTGACGAGCTCGCTTATGGTACTTTTCCATAAGGTCTTTGTTCATCTCGTACGGCCAGTAATCCTCATAAAATTTTTGCAGTTCAGGAGTCATGGTAGCAACCATGATGCAAGCAACTTTTGTTGCATCCGTGTAGTGCTTCTTATAAGCAGCTAATTCTTCAGGAGTGGCCTTCTCTTCGTCAATTTCAACAAGTTCTTTGTCAAGGACATACTCCTTGTCCTCGAAACGAAGAGCCATTTTGATGTTGCGCATCCAGTCATTATAGTTGGTGCCATCTAATGTCACCTTTGAGCAGATGTTCAACAAAGAAAAGTTGTGATTGGAGGAGGAGGAACCAGAAGCATCGTTAGGGGCAGACATTTCTAAAAGAAAGGCAGTTTGAGTTAGAAAAGAAAAAAATAACCCTTAATATAACAACTCAAAATTGAAATATCGAGGCTAGGATCCAACTATGAAATTCACAACTTAGAAAAGGGATGCCGTAATCTAATTGCAAATTTCATACAGGTATGTCTTTTGAGACTCATTGAAACTATTCAATGGCATGTTTAATCTCAGATTATGCTCTTACATTTGTGACTGGGATACCGAGGATCACAAACAAGATGTGAATAACCATGCAAATGTGCTTGGTAACCTTCATGTCATTTATCATCTCAATTGATGTGCTGGTAAACCACACACACTCCATCAACAATAACAATTTATAAGATACCCATTACTGCTCTTTATTAGCCCTATTAGTGTGCTGGTTAACCACACACGCACCACTAATGACTTATAAGGTGTAATGTGCAATTTCATGGGTTAGCATACAATTTCACAATTTTTCTTAAAGTAACTAAGATTGGGATTTAAATAAAATTTAGTTACCTTTTATTATCATTATACTTTTAATGAGAATCAATATATATATATAGTCCTATCAAACCCGTTCAGTTAATGACCCTCCACTAATCAAGGAAGTGGTGGGTGAGAGTGGACACCCATACATCTACCATTATATAGGCAGTTACCTTATCAATTCAACAATTATAGCAAATTCAATTGAAAACAAACCAAGCTCTGATACCACTGATGGTTTTAGGTATTACAAACAAACTTAGACTTTTAAGGGAGCATGCAACCTAAAACATGATCTATGTTTTCACAATTGAACCTATAACTTTGAACATAAAAGAATCCTAATATCCCAGTAATTAATTAAAATTACTACAGAAGAAAAAATATAATTACATACCTTTTAGTTGTTATAGTAAACAACTAAAATTATCCCTTCAGATCTCTTGGAAATAAGCACCACAAACGTCGTGCCTCTTTTAGTTGTTATAGTAAACAACTAAAATTATCCCTTCAGATCTCTTGGAAGCAAGCACCACAAATGTCGTGCCTCTGATGGAATCACACCCAACGATTCAAAAATTTAACTAAGTATGGATGAACTATCAAAGAGTTCTTCCAAGAGGAGAAAGAAGGAGGCTAATACTCAAGCCAAGAGGTAGTGAATTAGAATGAATCCCTAAGGTCCTATTTATAGCCTTGGATAACCTCCAGTTTTCTTATCCCACCAATGTGGGACTAATTTCCCAAAGAAAATTTTGTTCTCCTTTTAGTTATACTTATTTTTGAATCTCGAGGGCAACCCAAAAGGACTATACTGCTATCAATTATAGTTATGACTTAGACACCTAATCCAACAATAACGACTTACAAATTACAGTAATTTATTGAGAAGGAAATTCACATACCCAGGAAACGTCCGCCAGAAATTTCTGCGGCTTGAGTTTTCAGGATATATGTGGTTAAAAGGTGCAGTTTCTGTCTTTTGGGTCTCGCTGTTCACTGCCATTTCTACTTCTCTCTTGTTTTAGCACACATTTGTGGATGCCATCTTCATGAGTTCATTAATTCTTGTCAAGAGCCTCAAACTCTGTAAATGGAATGAAGATTGTTGGTGGCAGTTCTGAATGTGAGAAAACTCATCTCCCTGGTTCTCATAAACTCAGTTCAGCTCTTGTTAGCTGTTTGCTCTTGCTGATTCAGAAACTTCCTTGTTAAACTGTCTTTTCTAACTTTGATGATATTGTTGTTGCCATCCCAAACCATCACTATCTGGCAAGAGAAATTTCCATGATAAGTTCAGTCTTTTTATATTCCTCTCCCCTAAAGAAGAGAATCTCTGGATAGGCTAACAACCGGTGTAGCACCTGTGAACTCATTCCAAGTGCATTACAAACGTTCCAGGTTCTCCGCCGTCTCTTGCTGCTTTTCCTCATAAAAGAATTGAAGAGAAGTGGTCTTTTAACAAAGATGGAATCACAATAAGACCATTTTACTTCATAAATACAAGTGACACCTTACATTATCAACAGAAGTGATAGCATGCAGATAACGGTCATAATTCAAACAAGCTTCACAGTGCGTGAGCAGGGGATAATAATTGGTGAAGGAACGAATCAAAGATCACAAAGACCCAGATGAACCACCAGAAGGCGAGCGGATGAAAAAGACCAGAAAACTCGAGGCAAAGATGATGAGAAACATTGCAATGATACTGAAGACACTGTACCTTTATTAATACAGATGATGGATCCCCGTTGAGGGGTGAATCCAACAATGCAGTAGTCATTAAGAAGTCTATAGCACAACATAAATTAGAAGTCCTCAGGTAAATGGCACCACACAACTTGGAATTGGCTGTCCTTGCTTCTTGATGTTCATGAGTGAGTTTTTCTCCTCCGAGAATTTTAAATTTCCTATTGTTAACACATATGTACTCAAACGGCCATTTAACTGAATGTCAGCTGTCTGCTCCTCGGCATTTGGGTTCCTGGACAGGCTGCCGAACAAATTGCCCTCGCACTCTCGGCCGCTCCTCTGCCAGTCGTTTTCTGCTCTGGTAACGGACCTGAAAGAAAAGGCACAAAAAAAAAAAAACACAGTTCCACCGGATCTCCCACAAAATATACAAGGAAAGAGCATTGGTTAGAAATTTCACTAATTGATGGGTAGGTTCCCGAAACTTTAGGAGGATGATATTATGATTAAAAATCAGGAACTACTGGAAGCTAATGTTTTTGTAAAATCTTAGGAATCCATGTCAATATTTCTCCCCAGACCTTCGTGCATTGATTTACTATTGGTTATATTTACTTATATCTTGGCTAGAAGTTCTGTAGAAGTGATTTCTATATGCTGGAGCCTGGAGGTTCAAGCCTACATGTCTGTTTGCCAGGGAGTGAAACAATAAAAGGAAAAAAAAAAACGAAAAAGAAAACAGAGAAAAGGTGGTAAAAAAACAAAGGAAAAAGAGGAAAAAGCTTTCAAAAGGAGAATAACCAACCAATGAGGCCCAGGGTCAGGTTATGGGAGGTCTCAAGTTCAACATCAAGCTATGGTTTTTGTTTAAAGAAAATAAACAAACAAAAAAGGGAAAAAGAATTGGAGAATAGGTTTCATATTGGAAGAGCTTTGCTTCCTTTCCCTCCTCTTGTTGAATCATCCAAAAGCACATGGATTTATAACCTATTGACTCTCTTGAATAATGGAGATCTGATCTATGTTCTATTATTTGGTGTGATTGACCAAAAATGGTCTATATGGGAATATTCCACTAAAGTATATGACATATGCTACATGGCAACTTCATTCCCCACACCCCCCCCCACCCACCCCCCACCCCCCCCCCCCCCCCCCCCCCCGTCCTTCCCCCTCAAGTAACCCAGTCTTTAGAGAGAACTATAAAAAGTGAAGACACAACTAAATTTTGTGTACCTTCTTTCCAAAATTCCTTTCCTTCCTTTTTTGCCGAAATTTGTTCAGGACCGCCTCTCGCTGTGTGAGCCGGTTTTGATCTACGCCACTACCACTGCCGCTTCCACTCCCACTCACATTGCCACCCCCAGTTCCACATTTTTCTGTAATCCCATTAGCAGTCTCGATGTCCACTCCAGTATTGACAGCTGCACTACTTCCATTCTGCCCATAGCTCCCGTGATTACTGCCTGAATTGCTCCCATTTAGACTATAATTCGCAGCATTTCCTTCAACTGGCCCAGCAAACACATTTGATGACCCACAAAGTTGGGCAGCAGCTGTCATGTTCTTATGAGACAAATCATCATGCTCTGATTGCTGCTGCTTCTGCGTACTATGAACATGGTGGTGGTGGTGGTGATAATGGTGATGGTGATGCTGCACTTGGTACTGGCACTGGGCCCAGTCGACTGTCCAATCACTGCAGTAGCTGCCATGTCATCAATCTTCTCTTGTGTAACTTGTTGGGACGTTCTAACCTGCACAGGGTGGAAAGCTGAGGGATGGATGCTCTTTGCAGCCAGCGTAGATGCTGCCTTTTCCTTGTTTGCTGCTGGATTGGTGGTGGAACCCTTATCATTGTTGTCACTACTGCCATTGGACCCTTGCTTTGTAGTAGCAGGATTTGATTTAGATATCATATTTTGTGTAGACTCTGTCTTCACTGCATCACAGCTGTTGTCAACTGGTGAACAACTTCCTACATATCCTGTTGGAGCTTGAGTTGAAGCTGCAGACGTACGGTACCTGCACCATGATTAGGAATAACAGTTACCCAATTTCTTACAGAAATTTAATTCGAATAAAATTTCCAAATTCTCTGCTCTATCATCCTTACCTTGAGAATGCTGATTGGTCAGAACGTCTCAAAATATTGCGATCATCGGCGTGGCATTCCCACCCTCTCCAGTCGATCTTAACCTCTTTAAACTCAGCTGAAGTGATGGTAACTCCATAGAGCCATCATTGTTGTTATCTTTGCTTTCAGAGATTCTGAGTAAGCCATTAGGAGCATCAGTAACACCATTAACTAGTTGAGCATCAGTATTATTGGCAATCCCGCTAATCAGATCAACAGCTTCGGTTCCTGGTTCGTCAAATACATTGTTAATTTCAAGTCTCCGCACATCCTCAATTTTTTCGTCCCTTTCAAGCAGTTTGCCCATGCTCTTGCCTGTCAGCTTAGCAGACATTTTGTCAGCAGGATGCGATTCAGGTTTTACACCTGGATTCCTTGGTACTCCAATCTTCAGATCTTTGCCCATGAAGGCATCTGCTGTACGAAATAATAAAAGCATCAAATAATGTATGGGGGAAAACAAGTGTACTGTTCTCTTGTAAATTAGATGCAGATACAATGGAAGTTGTCATACCAGTATGTTTCTTCTGTTCTTGGCACTCCCTATTAGCAGTCATAGAAGCCCATTTATTGCAGAATATTTCTGAATCTGAAATGACCTGTGCACAGGTGCTATCATGTTGATCAGCTAACTGATCTGATGGAGACATAGGTTGGGGACTGTCAACCTCGACTGCATGTTTTGTCCAAGAACTCTGCACATGATAAGCAAAATGTTGTTTTTCAACATTTTTACTCAACAAATCTGCCAATTTTAGTGAAACCACTGTAGCAAATGTCATTTCATCTAGAGACTTGAAACAAATTATTCGTTTTATAGCAGTAAAATAATTGTCTGGTGTGCAGATGCATGCGTTGCATTTCTTTACTACTATCTATAAAAGTCAAAACACAAATCTAGCACAGTACCTTACTAATGCTTAATGTAGCCTCAATCTGCTTATACATCAGCTTTAAAAACATTAATGAGAACAAAATTGAGTGCCTATTTTAAACTTGTCCCCAATTTTTTCATATTCGAAACGTCTTCAGCATAATGTTAGCTAGCTTTTGCCTGATTGTCACTGGAATCCCGAGTGTTGATCTGTTGTTGATTTCTCTCATGCACATCAGCCAGCCGGAGGCCTCATGACACCCAAATAGATATGTGGTTCATGTGGTATGTACTGGTAAACCACATATTAGCATATGCTGTGCTTTATGGCATTTATCTCAGTGTATCTTAGCCACTTCTTTTTTAGGATTTGAGCAGCCTTCTACCATTTGCTTGCCAGATATTTGCTGGAATCCGAGGCTATGCCTTAAAGTTATAGAACGCTTCTTTTCAACAAGTTATGCATCCGATATGTCTGTTTGCTGTTGAAGAACACTGTTATCGTTGTAGATATGTGGTTCATGTGGTATGTACCAGTAAACCACATATTAACATATACTGTGCTTTATGGCATTTATCTCAGTGTATCTTAGCCTCTTCTTTTTTAGGATTTGAACAGCCTTCTACCCATTTGCTTGCCAGATATTTGCTGGAATCCGAGGCTGTGCCTTAAAGTTATAGAACGCTTCTTTTCAAGAAGTTATGCATCCGATATGTCTGTTTGCTGTTGAAGGACACTGTTATCATTGTACTTTTGGACTCATCTAGCCAGCATGACTCTGAAGCATGGCACTAAGCCAAATGTGTGTGCTACAATTGCTGTTTATTCCTCTTCATAATCCAGCGACTACACACACCAGTTAATGATTCATACACAGTTAAGCTCCTGGGGATCATGCGTTTATGCCTGCCTTATGATGCTTCATGTGTTGGCAATGTGCAAGTCTGTGAACAGTGATTGTATTCTTGGGTATTGTTAAGGAATATAGTGATATTCACATGTTAGATATCTAATATTGTCTAGAGTCTTACAAAGTCCTAATAGTATTACAACTCATACTTAGAGTAGGATTTGATTTTGCATGGAGTCCATATAAAGAGATAATTGCTCATAGTACTATGTAACTGAATTTTGTAATTCTTATGGTAATAATAAAGATGTAGTATTTTGCAGTTTAACATAATATTAGAGCCTTAATTCTTGTTATTGATAAGTTTTAATCATTTTTTTTCTTTCTTTCTCCTATTCTTATTTTCTAATTCCTAATCTTTTTACTTGACTTCTTCCAGTATTGCTACACTATTATCGCTACAACACAATGTCAATATTGCTATAGTGACGCGTCACTTCTTAGTTGCTCCTTTTTTTTTTGTTTCTTCTCTTTCTTCTCTTTCAGAAGAAAAAATAACAAAAAAGAAAACAACAAAAAGAAAAAGAAAAAAATAGAAGAAACAGAAAACAACCAAAAAAGAACTTTTCTGATTATTTGAAAACTTTTCTTTTCTGGACTTTGATTAATGGGTTTGATTATGTTTTTTTGTACAAACTCGGGAGGATCTGGATAGATTTCTGTGATTGAATCCCACAGGAAGAAGCATTTAGTGTTTAGATTTGTAGTTCTGGGGAGAATTCAAGTTGTGATATGTTAATATTTGCCAAATTTCAAGGGAGGACTGAAACTATTGCGACTTGAAATCTCAAGAAAGAATCAGGAGGTTGTAGTTTGAGATCCCGAAGAAGGATTAGAGTGTTTTCTTGAAACAATTAGATCCCAAGAAAGGAAGAAAGCTGTCGGATCCCAAGGGAGTATAAGAGTATAGTTGAAGCAATTGGATCTTAACGGAATCAGAGCGTTGGATTCCAAGGGAGGTTCCAAAATCTTTTCATAGGCAATTGGATCCTAAGAGAAGACCAAAGGTGTTGGATCTCAAGGAAGATCCAAGAGTGTCATAGTGGAAGGTCAGAGACATTTAGCCCTTTTATACATGACAAATTGTTTTCAGTAATTCCGTGGTTCAACAACAACAATTCACTAGTTTGGAATCAAATTAGGCATCCGATATCAATAGCTTAACACTCCAACATTTTCAGCACTTACTTTTCTTGTTTTTTCTTTCAGGAAAATTCTCAATATTCATATCATTGTGAGGATGTTATGCAGTATAGTAATATTCAGATGTTAGATAGGACACGCAAATTAATTAATTAGTAGAATTGTTTGGTTATAGAGTCTTCATAATATTCAAAGTTTTATAGAGTTCTAGTAGTATTCAGATTCATAGTTTGAGTAGAATTTGGTTTGTATATGTATAGATAAGAAGAGGATTGCTACTTCTACATAACTGTATTTTGTAATGCTTTCAATAATTAATGAAGATCATGTAGCCCTTCATAGTTTTACAATTTCACTACTTGGCATGTCCTTGCCCTGGTTGTATGTGCTTATTTAACATACACACACACAAAAAAAAGGAGAAGAAAAACTGGCATGTAGATGGATGTAATTGCCATTAGATATATTTTCATTTCGGTGGTAGCTAGTAATTGAGTGGGAAGGATTCGGGCTCGAATCCTTCCGGAACTACACAAGTCTCTCTCTCTCTCTCTCTCTCTCTCTCTCTCTCTCTCTCTCTGTGTGTGTGTGTGTGTGTGTGTAAAATTATAATTTATAAGGGTTAATGCATATATACTAAACGTATTATTCAACAAACTATCAAATCGAATACTAAAATACTCAGATTTGATCTGTTTAATTCGTGAATACTAAAAACTATTTGTTTACCGTTAAATGATCACCCGAATAGAATTTGATCGAATAGCTGGAACGAATATTTAGCAAAGTATTTGATAATTATTCGCACAACTCTCCTTCAAACCAACATTGAACTATGACAATGAAAGCGAACTAAAACTAGGAAAAGATGGACGAGAGACCTAGTGGTTAAGAATGTGAGAGTTCCAGCCAGTAAGCTAGCCGCTTAAGGTGCAGGAGGAGTTAAGTACAGCCCAATGTTTAATTCATTAACCTCAGTGGAGTGGAGAATAAGAGGAGAGGCTGGTGCAATTTAGATTCTTAACTACAAAGTAACACAACACATTCCATTGTAAAGCTTAATGAAATCACAAATAAAATGGATTGCTAGGGCAATCAAGGACTTACTCTTACATAAATTAGTTATGACAAAGCACAACAAAAAGAACAAAGAACACAGAAATTATATATAAGATATTAACTGATTTGTTTTAATTATACATTCAACTGAACTCAAATGGATTCACAACTCTTTCAAGAAACCTTTTCAAAGGCCCTCTTCAATCCTCCATAAGAGATAAATCTTCACAAGGTCACACCTATTACACATATAAAAGTTATCTCAAAAGTACTTCACATCTAACCCTAATCAAACCTTGTACAAATTTAAATCACAACCATCAAAATTCCAATGACCTAATTTATAGATGACACAACTTAATTTCAAGGGTAAATTACAAAAAGACCCCTTGTACTATTGACCATGTAGCACTAACACCTGAATTAGATTATAAGCAAGTACACCTTGACAATGTTTAATCTTTTTCCCGTCTTGTCCTTCACTTTCTTCTCATCTTCTATTCTCACTCCTCTCTTATATGCTTCTCTAAAACTCATTTTTTAAATCAAATTTAGATCATCTTTTTTATCTCCTACTTCTCTTCTCTCTCCACTCCTCTCTCCCTTTATCATATAACTCTTCTCTCACTCCTCCCTCCCCACTCATTTCAAAACTCATCCTTCATGTTAGAATTTTATCTTGTTTTTCAAGAAGAGATGATGGTCCAAGAAAATCTAATTGAGTTGGAGAAGACGATGACTTGAAGGAGAAGAAACAAATTAAGGGAAGCAGTTTTCTTTTCAAGCGATTGCGAGTTTCTTTTTCAGGAGGAGTATGAATATGATTCAATTCCTATTCAAATGAAGATTTGTTTCTAAAGATTAAAAGGTTTAGAATCCTTCTTGATCAAGAAGATCAACTCCTAATAGGATTGATCAAGATTCTTCAAGCATACAATGGCCAATATTATCTCATAGTCCAAATAGAATTTGTATTGTAAAATTTTATAAATAAAAGTTGTAACCCAGCATTATAAATTGGAGCAGAAGAGCAAAAGAAAGTTGAGATGAATAACAACGTTAGGCCCTAAAAGCCAAGAAGGCCTTAAAAAGTCAAGAGAGAGAGTAGCAAAATGAAGGTGCATAGAGAGAAAGTATACTCTTGTAATCTAGGCATAGATTCAAGGAGAAGGTGAATACTCTTGCGTCATCAAGAGGAAGGTTAGATCTCTTTATATCAAGTTTATTAATAAAGCTCTCTCAAGTTCTCTCCTTGTGGACGTATGTCAAGTTTGGACCGAACCACATTAAATTGTGTATTCTTCTTATATCTTCTAATATTCATCTTGTGCGCTTAATCGATCTCATGGCGTACTTGAAGTCGTCAGTGGGGATCTCGTATCTCCTAACTATTGATATCATGGTAAGTATAATATCCCGGGTTATACACACAATAATTGGTATTGAGTATATCAATTTCGTCACAACACTTCAAATAAACTCAATTTCCCCAAATCAAAATCTCTCCCCCTGATGTGAAACGTGTACGTGGGTAAAAAAATCAACAATAAAACACTCAATCACACTTTACCAAAAATTTAATAATCGTTGACATGAAGGATTAAAAACTAATAATATTAACAAATAGTTGATCACACGCAATTTTATCCAATTCTATTAAGAATCAATTAAGAATAATATTATTATGTGGTAAGATTCTACGATCAATATTAAATCTACTGAATTACAGGCAATCACACAAATCTTATATTTGAAGACAACAATAAATCAATAAAAACTCAGAGATTTAAATATCAGAATCGAAATAATCAATCTGAATTAGAAAGGTACATATTGAGGATCACATGAGACCTCAATGTTATGTGATGACTCTAGCTATATGGATTTTGTCTGTGCAGATCACAACTTGAAAATCAACTGAAACGGACGCCGGATGTGAAAGTTATGGCTGAAAATGAGGATGGTGCATTAATTGGTTTAGTTTCAAACCCGTTATTGCGGCTCTCGAGTTTATTACTTAAACCTGTTTCTTCAGTTGATTGGATCGGGTCGGGTTTTCTTCTTTGAAACTGAATGTGATTTGATTTGTTTCTTCTTCTTGCTTGCAGGTGCAAATCGAGAGGACGACGAGAGAGGCTCGCGGAAGGCCAACAAGGTGGTGGCCTTGTGCTCGCGCTATGGGGCAGCAAGGCCTCGGGTCAAGCAAGGAGGAGAGAGGCGAGGGTGCTAGTGGGGGTAGGTAAGCCGCGAACCTTGACTAAACGCGAGGACGAGGGTGATGCTGTCGAGAGGAGGCGACTAGGCCTGAGGGCGAGAGTTGTTATCATACCGGGATCGAGCGGTGGTTTATGGTGGAGATGACGAGGGTTGAAAGCATGGATAGTGATAATGAGGGCGATGGGTTGGGCAGCGGTGTCTCGGGGCGCGGACACGAAGATGATGAGGGAGCTTAGCCTGTTGGCTGTCTTGATGGATTTGTTAGTGATCACGTAGGGAGAGCAAGGGAGGACAGAGAAAAAGAAAAAGGTTTTTTTTAGGATTTTGTGAAATAAATTAGAATTGGGATTGGAAAAAATTTGTGAAAAAGAAAAGAACTAGAATTTTGGAAGAGAAAAGAGAAGAGGATAGGCTAACTAGGAGTTTCACACTCCTAATCTAGGGTTTCTTTAAGGACTTCATACACAAAAAGAGATATTTGGTGGAGAACTCATCACTCACAAATTTTGCGAAAAATTTCACAAAATTCCTCACTTCATTATATTGTTTGATATAAGATACCTTTTATAATCTTTACAAAATTGAATGCAATTAAAACTAAAACTCCTAATCAAAATAGAATTACAGCTCCAAATTTTAGAAACAAAAAAAATCAAAATAAAAAACTAAAAATACATAGAATTCTACACCTACTGGAATCTAGAACAATATGTCTTCTACATTGGTGATACACGCGTCATGCACGTGGCTTAATGTCCGCATCACCCCCTCTTCAAAATATAGACCCAAGCCTAAAACTAATATCCCTCTCTCTCTCTCTCCCTTTTTCAAAATCCAAACCCAAATCCAATATCTTTGTTTACTCTCTCAATCTAACCCTTCTTCTTTCTCCAAAACCCAAGCCCTTGTCCAACCCTAAACTTAAAATCCACCCCAAGTTGCTACTAATGCAACTTGATGTGGTTACTGTTACCGCAGTTTTCTATCGTTGTGAGGGAGAGAGGGAAAGGGAAGACTAGATTGGAGAAGATATAGGGAAAGGGAGAAGGAGAGGTAGGGAGAGATAAATAAAAAAAAGTGGTAATAAATAGAGAGAGATAGAGATTTAGAAAGGAGAGGGAAAGAGCAACAAAAGAGCGACAGAGAGACTAAAACTGGAAATATGAAAAATTCTTGACCCCAACCTTAAGTGGGGGCATTATTGCTAATAACCTAATTTAAGAGTTATAAGTGCTACATAGTGAATAGTACATGGGTCTTTCAGCAATTTACCCTAATTATAAACTTGATCCTAATCAAACTATAGTCAAAACCAAGAAAGGTGCAACTTTTTTCTAACTCGACCAACCTGCTTAACTTGAGGGCAAGCTATATGAGAGATAGTCTTGTACTTACATTCTTGTTGTGGTCATGGCATTGATGAACCATCACTTAATGGAGGTAGCACGTGACAACAACAATTAATCACTAAAGCAAGTAGCACTCTCCATGAGGTAAGGTAATTGTACACAATCTTGGAAGATCTATCCATGTCGATCGTCGTTGAATTTTTGTCGCCGCTTTGGTTAATAATTGCACATCGAATGCAATTGTGTCATCCTTGAAAGTTGCCGACCCTTTATCATATCCTAAAAAACAGACAGTTTTTTAGTTTTTCCCATCAAATAACAATATCATTACTTGTCTAAATGATCATAACTCCACCTTCAACTAAGTAGCTGAACCTATGAGATTCCAAAGCCCTTGAAGCTCCATAAATCCTTCTTAAAACCTGACATATGATGAACACATGAAAATATTCTTATACTTCATCAAGGATTTTCTATTTTTATTGTTCCCATTTGATTACTTTGCCAGCTTCATGATTCCCCATAAGCACTGTGCCTATGTAGCACATGCTCCAAGAAGTGACTTGTGCCTTACAATATAAGGAGGTTAAAATTTCATCATGCTCACAAAATATCCCCGCCTTATGAGCAACTTTTCTTTCATCGTCTCTAACTTGTTATTACTTCGCAATTTTATTACAAAATCTTATTAATGTCCCTTTCCTTGCAAAAGTCACTCATGCCTTGACAATCTCCTTTTATCAATTCACATGTCACCTCTTGTGCTTTTCCTCTCTCTATAGAAGCCTTATCATATGCTTTACCAAAAATATGTGACCCTTCATATCCATTTTTCTTCCTCTTCCTGATCGCATTTAACAGGAGCAAAGTGACATCCTCTAAAGTTATAAAATCCCTCCACATAGTAAAAAGAAATGTGATAATATGGTCAAAATAAGGTTGTAAAGTCAAGAAATCATCATTTACTTCTTCACTCTTACCACCAAAATTAATTGACAATTCTTTCATTCAATAGATTAAGGTGCTCATGACTTTACCATATTTCTTCATCAATAACTGACACACTTGTTCCTTTAGGGACAACGGATCCGCTAAAGGGTTTCCTCGTTAGACTCACGAGCCTTTCTCACATTTTGTTGTTGAATCATAGCCTAAAATCCTAATTCACCAAAATAAGTGGAAACCCTGATATAGAACTTAGAAGCTCTTATCTGATTCAATTATTCACCATAGGGTAGGCACCCAAATTGAATGGTCAAACTAATATTTAATAGTTACTTAACATGTATGGTTAAATTGGCATCCATGTGTTTGACTTCCACAAGAAATTAGGCATGCATGGGTATAATTGATTTTTAAAAAAAACTACCGAAGCATGAATCTATCAATGAATAGACATCTATAGTTTAAGCATTGTTGGAAATATCACCGAATACTGATATGGCCAATACAACCGAAACAAAATGGCAATTTTGATACCAAAATCCTAGCATTGATACCGATAACGAGAATTTCAAACCTTGTCTTAAGGTTAAAATGATAGGCCATCATGAATATATCAATCTTTCCGCGCATGCGTTAACACACACACACACTCTCTCTGGAAAGATTTGGATGCAAATGTTCCCTATTTGAAATTTGATGATGAGGCATTCACTTTGACTGGCTTCATGACCTTGATCTGTCATGCGGAAGTCACCCAAAACCAAAAGTTAAACGATTTAAGTTTTTTTGCATATGCATCAACTAGCCGTAAAACTAACATTTAAAGGTAGTAACATTTAAAGATAGTAACCTGTTTACATTTATAGTTGGGACATACAAATAGGAAATCCAAAACTTAAATTATGATCTAAACACTTTAAAACCCTTGTTGTTCATAAAACAAATAACTCAATATTTTTGGCCATCAATTTTGTGTCTACATGATGTCATGATGCATATGAAGAAAACATTAAATCACTTAAATTTTTAGTTTCTAGGCACTCCAAATAATATAGATCAACTTTAACAAAGTGGTTTTCAAAATAAATACCCTATCATCAAATTGTAATGGGAAGAATTTGCTTCCAAATCCTTCGTGAAGGTGTTGTCTATATGCGTGCAATCAGGTGACAAGAGTTTTATGAGAAAATAAACTAGTAAGACCATTACCAATCAATCGAATAAATCCTAGGATATAAGGCACCTTCAAAACTGTAAATAAAATTAGAACTACAAATATATAGGAGAACAACTGATGGCAAGTAAAGAATAGCCTTTTTCCTAAATCAAAGATTCTTTGAAACCCTACTGTGGGACAAGATTAATAAAGTATACCTCAATAGATGAGATCCGCTTAACGAATAATTTGTCTAAACTATAAATAGAAAACAAGAATCAAGTGGTCCAAAAGGCAAGGGCACTACAGAAAAACATACCTGAGTCCCACTTCCATTGTCACTACCATCCCTTGCATTCATTCCAATGCTTGCATTATCAGCTTCATCATTGCTGCTGCTATTGTTGTCAGAGTCATCAGCACTCTTAGACTTTGTAGATTTTTGGGTTTGAATGCCACTTTCGCTCACGCTGCCACTAGACTGAAAGAGAAACAGGTTGATGCAATGGAGAAGAAGAAAACAATAACTAAAATGCAATGAATGAACCAGAAGATACACCAATTATACTAATACAAGAAGAAGAAAAATCTCTGGTAGGCATGATGAATGATGAAACTAGATAAATGCTAACATATCTGGAAGTCAAAATGGTTTAAACTTTAGAGACATAAACCCATTTATCAAGTGGTAAAAACTAACAATACTACTTAAAAACCATTGGTTTGGCTATTCCTACAACCACAGTTTGAAGTTTCTTGGTGACACTTGATTTTTTCCCTCTAGGCCCTTCTATGATGTAAGATGTACAACATGAAAAAAAAAAATGTAAACTGAGGGAAATATCCAATTCCTTCGTGCATGCTTTTCCAATGCACCAAGTATGCACTATAACCATACTCTTTATACAAAAAACACATGATATAGATGAAATAGAAAAGAGAAGGGAGAGAAAGAGGTTTCTGGGTTGGGAGGGGGTTAGGAGGCTTACGCTGTGAGATCTCCTCCAAACATGCTGCCAAAGGTTTTTAAGCTCATTCTTCCGGATAGGTTTCACCAAAAAGTCAACAGCACCTTTGACAAACATTTAAATACTGTACCCATAGAGTCACTCGATGACATCACTGCACACAAAACTCATCAGTTGTAGCAGATTAAAGCGTCCAATCTAAATTGATTTAGAAAGTAATATATTTAATAACTGTTTAATTAAAAGATATCAGGAGAAATACTCACTAATCACAGGAATATTCTTGCAAGCATCACTGCTCATGATCTTGGACAGAAGCGTAATTCCCGAAATACCAGGCATGGCTACCTCAGTCAATACAAGATCAATATGATTTGCCGGATTTTCCAATATTTTCCAAGCTTGTAACCCAGTGTCAGTAGCAGTGACTGACAAGAGATCATAAGACATTAGAATTGTGATCAATTTACATAAGATGGTTCTTCCTAAAGAATATGAATGAAAGCCCCATATAACTAAGTTCAACTAAACTGATAGTTCATGCATGCGTCAAAGGAATGGTAACTATAACAATTTAAAGGATTTTGTTTTAGGTGATCAAAACTACATAGATAGACATTACCTATCATGACATGTATCAATGTTAAGCATCAAGAGAAAATGGTTTACCCCAGTGTTGGGAATATCATCTGAAACCTATATTGTTGATACGACCCGATATGACTGACATGATACCAATATTACCGATATGATGAGCCGAAACGGCCAATATTGTTGATTCCAATACCAAAAACTTAGTGGCTGATAGTGATACCTATGTCAATCAAACCATGGTTTACCCATGTTGTGCCATGTATTAGATCCAGCACAATAATGCATAAAGTAATTTTCCCAACGACAAAAAAGAATCAGAAAGAGTTCCAACTGAATATCCAATTTCACTAACAGAGTGCATAGAAAAGTATGTTGTAATGTTGTCGATTCCATCTTCCTTTACCTCCTTCCACTATTTCCTTCATCTCGTACATGCCAGAACTTTTAATCCTCTGACATGGCCCTCACTAAATTTTTCTCCCCAAAATCTTGCACATTATTCCAGCCATCAGTGCTACTCTTTCTGCACGGCCCCTTTTTGTATTCCGAGGACCTATATATGCAGGGAGCAGAGTCATGTACTAAGAGAGAATACCCTCTTACTAGTCTAACGGCAAGGATGTAGAGCCAGAGATCTCCAGGGAGGGAGAATTGGATATTTTAAGAGAGAGTAGGTTTTAGATTAGTTGAGATTGCATTAAGGATGGATGGATAAAGAGAGATGAAATTAGGGAAGTAATTAGGGAAGATATGCTCATGTTCAACAGAGCATGTCCGTGATTTATCAGCATAGGGAAATTAAGGAGGATAGCGTGAGAGGGAGAGAGAGAGAGGTTAGGATTTTAATTACTTGATATTGTATTGAGAGTGGGCAAAAAAAGATAAATTGGGTTCAGAAGACACCATTTTCTAAAAGGGTGAGGAAGAAAACTATGGGTTTTCAAATTTATTGGCATAGGAAAATTGACGAAAAGGTGTGGTGTGAATGTTTCTTTACAAATATTATAGTTGGAATCATAGTGAAAATTATATAATATAGAAGTTCAGATGCTTTATCCTCCTTAATTAAGGAGGATAAGGTGTTTTAGTGACTTATTCTACTGAATCTATCATAGCTCTTCAAAAAGATACTTGTTCGTGTACTCAAATTCTATACATTCTATAGGTAAGACGTTATCTCTCTCACTTAACTCCTATATCCTTTACTTTTGCAACCACATTGTCTCCTCTTACAAAATCTTATCATAATGTTATGCTAGATCTTGGATGGCCAAAACCAGGCACAACCCACATAAAAAAGGATAGGTCGTAGACCCCGGCACGGCCCAGAGTATTGTATAGGTTAGAACTATAAGTCTATGTACCAATGCACTAGGTATTGGACCAGCCCATGTGACATGTTGGATCGTCCCTTTCATGCCTCCATTTGTGCTTGAATCAGGCTAATCATCCAAGCTCAATTTGGGCCTCTTACCTTAGGCCTAATATGATCATAAGGTTATTTTGTTATCGTTAAATGAGCGCATGGTCTAGATTATCCAATCAAAACCATTTAGATTTTGTCTTGACTGTATCTAGTTATGAGTAAATTTATATGTAAATCGTATTAGATAACTATTAATTAATTACAGTATTATTTAACTCTTGCCTGCAATTAGGCCTCCAATGAGTCGTGTCATGGGTCATGACGTGCTGGGTGGAGACGAACCCCGACACAACTTGAAAAAAATATGGGTTGTAAATTTGAAGCCCATGTACGGCCAAGACTATTGTTCTAGGTATCCGCGCACCAAACGAATTTGTGTAATGTCAAGATGTTGATAAACAATGTAATGTCAAGACACGGATGAGTTTCTTCGTGCATCAGTATACAAAGCCACAAGACAAAACAAATAAACATATCATAACAATTCAAATTTACATACTAATCAAGTAAACTGTTAGTGAAGGAGAATAAATGATGTGAAAATGAAAATTGAATGGTAATTGAAAAACATATGACAGACTGTATGGGGAAAAATAAAACATGATGAAAACATGCAGTGCAAATGCTTAGCGGAATCATAATAACAATCAGTGATGTCAGAAACTTAACAAGAAACTAATATAACTGCGATGAATACCTTCATAACTGCAATTACGAAGTAGCGCGCTGACCACTTGGCGGGTTGAATCATCACTCTCCACTAGCAGAACCTTGAGTGTTCTAACAGGAAGAATTTCTCCCATCGGACAATTGGACCAGGTGGCAACTGCTGCTGCTGTTGCTTCTGAAGACCTGCCTGAACGGCCACTGGGGCAACAGTTCCTTCACGGCCATCATTGATTCTGGACTCATCTTCCTCTGAGAGCTCCTGACCCGCCCCCATGATACCATCCCTAACTTCCTTGCACTCATCCTGTGTGTCATTGTTGAGTTCCGTTACACCCTTGTTCCTAGCCCCGTCGAGGCTCACTTGACGGGTACTACCTCCCATCGACCAGATTCAAAAAGACCAACAGTGAGGAAGATGATAGAATGGATCAATGACAAACCGTCGTTAATCCAACTAGAGACCTCGCTCGTTCTCTTGTCTTCAAGAGAACCAACTAACTACTCACCCTACATTCCAGAACATATAATTAAAAAAAAAAAAGAGGGAAAAGGAAAAAAAATATCAATCGAAGATAATAATGATGGAAGCGTAAAACCTATTCTTACATATTCCCTGTTTAAAACAAAGCCAATGGCAAGATGATCAGGTATAGAACAAATTGAAATCAACAGAATGCCCAAGAAATATCTGTGTACCTGTTTTTGAGAAAAACAGGGAGATGGTATATAATTGAAACAGCACAATGTTCCAAACCTAGCTACCAAAATGAAGTGTTGCAAGAAGCCCAAAGAGAATAACTCCTGTTGTTGTTGCAAGGGAAGGAAAAAACTTCCACCAAAATAAACTGAATAATGACCAAGGGATGGTTAAAAGCACCTCGATTATCAGGGGGAATCAAGAAATCAGTACCAGTCCACCAAATAGAAAATCTGAATTGTCTTCAGACCCTAGCAATCAAGAAAACAAAAAATTGCATATTGGTTAGAAAAGCAATCCCAAGTAACTCACCAAGGGTTTCAACAACAACTAAAATAAGTAACTAAATATACCAATTTTTAAAAGGAAAAAAAATCTATATTTCTTGAAGAAATCTAGAAAAACAAGAAAATTACAAGATTCAATTGCCTTAGCATTCCATATACAGAGAAATCACTACTATGATAACACACAAACCCTAGCAATCGAGCATACAGTATAATCACAAATTGATCCCAAAAAAAGCAATCTATTACGACAAAACCGGAAAAAAATAATCAAAAAATAAAAGACAAAGATCTACACACCAGGGGTTTCAACTAATAAAAAAATAAAAAGAATAATATCAATAAGATAATGGTGAAGAGTTCTAATTTCCTCTCTTTTTTCTCCTGAGGGAAGCTTCCAGCATAAAGTTAAATTAATTACACAAATTTAAAAAGAGAAACGAAGAGAGAATCAAAATACCTTTTCGATCAAGATGAACAAAATCCTCAAGCTGGATCGGGGGCGAAATAAAGCAAGGATCACCAGAGATCTGGGAGATTTTTGAACGGAGTCAAATTCAAAAAGATGAGAGAAAGAGAGAGAAGAGGAGAAAAGATTTCAGCTTTTTTTTCTCTCAATAATTTTCCTTTTTTCAAGAGACGCTGAGATTTTAACGTTTTTTTTTTTTAATTTACTCAAGTTGGGTGGAAAGAGCTGGAACCAAAGAAACCCATCGGTCTTCTCTGCAACTCTGGACTCAGTGGGTGAAAGGGGAGAGAGATATAGGGAAGGGGCAGGGCGAGAGAGATATTAGGTCCTCCCGCTGACGTGGCACAAGTGGAGGCCAAGAGGAGTCCAAGCTGGCACGAGTTGGGACACGTGGCGGCTAATCAGCGGCCGGTGCAATCAGAGCTGGACAAAATCAAAAGCCCCCAGCTCGCGAGCCCGCTCCGCATCCCGCAGGATACGCGAGATCTGGTACTGGCCACGTGGCGGCAACTAACGGCGCCGTTAGAAAAGCTGAGGTTCTTTCGGGAGCGTCGCTGTCGCGTCCGTGACGGCTGGGGGCGAGGAAAGGGGCTAACGGAGGGGATTGACGGCGTTTTGATCGCACGGGACGGGATGGGAGAGTTATCTGTAGGGGTGCCATCTGATTATCCGTGGATATCTACATTCGGATCCGTCTACAATCTAAATACGGATATTATTTTTTCACATTCCTCAATATTTATGTCCGTATTCATATCCGAAAGTTAGATGTGGATACAGATATGACAAAAGAAATATCTTATTCGTACCCGATCCCATATCCGAATATTGAGGGCTTGATAATGATATCAGTATAGAAAAGACTATTCTTAAATGGAATAAGACATTGTATGTTTATTATTTCGATTTGGTGAAAAAATAATAGTGAAAAGTATTCGATTCTTATAAAAGTAGTACGAAATATTTTGAGTTTTTTGACATCATATATGACACCTGAATCGGCATGTAGGACAAGAGTTCGTGTAATCCATTGTCATAGAAGTCGAATGACAATGGATACAATGAAAGTATTGATATGTACACAATAATATTCATAATAGTACCACATTTAATATTGTTGTAGATAAGATAAAAAGTAATATAAGTATATCCGTTTAGTTTATCCTTAACTATATCTATTTTTACATCTCCGATTAATATCCGCATCCGATCCCTTAATATCCGATTCTTATCTAATATCTGATTTTGGTGGATACGGATATCATTTTTTCACGTCCGCCAATAATTCGTATCTGTATCCGTATTCAAAAGTTAGGTGCAAATACAAATATGATAAAGACAATATCCGATCTGTATCCGCTCCGATGGGCACGCATAGTAATCTAGGATTAATTTGGGAAATAATCCCGCGGTTTGTCCAGAAAAGCTGTAATTCGTGAAGTTGAAATTCCTTTTTGATAATATAATAATAATAATAATAATAATAATAATAATAATTTCTCTAAAAATAAGCTACAGCAGTTAATTATTTCAATATGCTTCATTTGTTGAGAATAAAAATATAATAATACACCTTACGAAAATCAGCAAATTATTTCAATATACCTCATATAACTTTGTATAAATCTTTTCATTTTTCGGTTATGTTCGAGCTATTTATTTAATTACAGATATCTCAAAGATACCTGTAAGAAAGGACCACATAATGAATTTTGAAAAAAGTAAGTATGAATATATGCAAGTCAGAGGCGAAAATTCTTCAAATACTATATCTCTTATAAAATTACTTGTTAACGTCTATTCTCTCGATGCTACTGAGGATATTTAGACTTGTTAAAAATTCTTATTCCAGTGAGGGGATATCACTCTTGTTGGGACGTGGGAATAGTCTTGAGTGTATAAGGATCTAGGCAACTTCACCTTGAAGGCTAGTCTTTTGACAAGGTGCCCCAAGTCCTTCAAGTGGCATTAGAGTCATGCCCGAACTTAGTCGTGTGTGTGGGTGATGTTCGACGATGTAAATCCCCTAATGGCGCAAATGGCGCAAAGATACAATGAGCCTGGTCACCCCACTGACGCAAGAAGATGCAATAGGTGGTGCTCCTTTGCAATGCGCAAAGGTACAATGGGCCTGGTCACCCCACTGACGCAAAAAGATGCAATAGGTGGTGCTTCTTTGCAATGCGCAAAGGTGCAATGGGCCTGGCCACCCCACTGGCGCAAAAAAATGCAATATGTGGTGCAATCCTTTGCAATGGGCGTGCCGAAAAAATGCAATATGTGGTGCAATCCACGCAGTATAAGGCGCGCCCGGGGGATTTTTGGGATTTGGGTCGAACAAATATAGTCCCACATCGGCTAGACGTGGGGATGATATGATATTCGGTATATAAGGATTTTGGCAACTCCAACTAGAAGGCTAGTCTTTTGGGATGAGGCCCCATTCCTTCAACTCTATCATCTACTATCCAATGTCTGGCTAGTCTTTTGGAATGAGGCCCCATTCCTTCAACTCTATCATCTACTATCCAATGTCTCATTGGAGATTTACTATGGAGCTATGAGTCAATATGGCTAGAACTAATCTAAAAAGAGAAGAACAGGTCTCGCTTATTTTTTTTTCTAATTTTATGTCTTATTAGCTCTCTTAAGTTTCTCTAGGAAATACAGTACACTGCAAGTATTTCTTCAATAGTTGTTTTTGGTGAAGATTTTTTGTTGCAATAGATTGGATACTCCTGATTGATCCTGTCAAGAACGCAGAAGGGAAAAAAAAACAAATTTCAATTTAGAGCACCAGTGTGGTTTTAATCGAAAACCCTCGGGCGTGAGAATAAGTATTCTTCTTTGAAGAAAGTATAGAATACATATGAATAGTGTGTTTGGAGATAATCAGAAGCCCACATTTTCGATGGAGATGGAGGTGTATAAATACATGTTAGAGCTATCATTGAGGGCGCAACTATTATGGATCTCCATAATTGTGCGATGTTGGCATGTTATGATTTCCTCGTAATCATCTGAATCGTGCCGCTTAATTGCTTGGATTGCCATACAGAGATATCCACCACTATCTATAATAGCACGCATTGATATAAAGACGTAACGTTTCGAATGTTGGGATGATCTGACATAACTAACTCCGTGAATCATGGGGTTCGTGTCATCTAGTTATAACCAGTGGAGAAGCGACAAGCTTCTAGGGTCTTCGTATCGGAGGCCGGGTAGCTCGGGAGATGGTCTTTACATTGATGACTTTGGTTTCCGGAGAACTGCACAGCTCCATCGAATTGAGTATCCGGGCAAATGGCTCTGGATTAATGTGGGCTCGGGCACGACCTGAGGCTTTTTCTTTGGCCCATGTTGGGCTTGTAGGTGTGCTGGGCCCGCTGGCGAGAAGATGATTGGCTGCTTGAAAAACCCACTGAGATGGCAGGACACGTGGCGTAATCTCGATATGAGTCAAAAATTTACCACTATACTGTTATGTGCAAATTCACCTTAAACAGTTAAATTATCAGTTACGAAAATGTAAGTCTACTTGACATCTCATACAGCAAATGTTCCAATGACATTTCTTTTATTTAGAGTCTGATTTGCAATCGGAAGAGAGAGGAAGAGAGAAGAGGGGATAGAAAGAAAATGAACCCCCTTCTTGATTGGTGTTTGGTTTGGAGAAAAAGGAAAGAAAGGAAGAGAGAGGGAAAAAAACCCCTTAAAATCCCCCCTGAAAGTACATCTGGGGGGTGAATAGGTGTACGGCTATGAACAATAATGCGAAAATTTAAAACTAATTGCAACACACTTGTGTAACCAACGAGTGTAACTGAATTCCCGGTGAAGGGCTCTGGACTAACTCCTCTTGATTCCTCTGAATAAGAGTTGAGGTACTATATGAAGCTCTCGTGGTTAAACACAAGTGAGGCACACACAAACAATACAAGCATGTATATGATATGACAATAAGAATCAATGCACAAAGTAAGAGAGAGTTAGAGAAAGTGGATCAATCGCAACACACGGATATGTTTTGAGGTTCGAACACACAGCTCTACGTCCCCGCCTTCACACAGAAGGATTTCCACTAACTCGTCCATAAAGGACTTCCCACACAGGGAACTTCCACTGAGCATTTGGGGCAATACAATAACAGGGAGTACACAACTCCTCTCTCCAATAAATATAACCTCTACACTTAGAGGCTAGGCACAAAGCCACCAGAAACACAATCACCTCACACCTGAGGGATTCCAAAACAATTTCCACCTCTCACTAGAGGGAGCCAAACAATACTTCCACAATCACCTCTATACAAGAGGGATACCAACTCAATCACCTCTCACTGGAGGGATATCACAAAGATGGAAGGTTTACAACTTGGCGGTCTATCTCAACCACAAACCAATTCTTTTTCCCACAAAACAAAGATCCTAATAGATAGGATAGCAAAATAAGCTCAAGTGTGGAAAATAAAGAGTTTGGAAATAAAAACACAATGAAAAATACTTGGGAAAACAACTAGAATAAGATTAAAATGAAGATCAAAATCAATATCCCAAATATCCAATTTTCTTTAATTTTTTCAACCCTTTAAATCAAATAAAGATGAATCTTTTGGCTGTAAAAACTCTTTTGAAAACTTGCATAAAACACTAGAGAAGATGAAATTTTTGCTCTTCAAAAACTTCTTGAGAAACAACTCAAATGGGGGGATATTTATATCCCATTTGAAATTTGCCCGTTGGCAGCAGAAAAAGCCCAGATTAGCCTTCGGGTCGACCGGTCAGTCGACCGACCAACGGTCAAAAAATCCACCGTTGAGCCCTCCGGTCGACCGCCCGGTCGACCGTGCCCAGAACCAGAGAGCAACGGCTCTCTAGCCGGTCAACCGGGCCAACCCAAGAGTGGGCTGACTTCAATCGGTCGACCGCTCAGTCGAGCGGCCAAACATACTGGCCTTTGTGCACGTCTTGTGCACATCGGTCGACCGGTCCGGTCGCCCGACCACTGGTCCGGTCGACCGTCCCGGTCGACCGCCAGAGCCTGGCAGGGCAAAATACAGGACTTGAAAACTGGTCTTCTTTTTATCAAATAAATCCCATAAAATCTCATAAATTTCACAAAAATCAGTGCATGTTATATCTTTGAAATACAAACATGTTTGAGTAAAAATCAAACCATGTTACAAACATTTTGAACCATTTTTGTGACTTACAAATTTTGCCAAAAATCAAAATCCGTATGTTTCAAAACTTGAATTTTGAAATAAAAAATCGTTTTCTCCAAAACTCATGTAAATACAAAAGATGATAGTGAAACAACTTTGAAGCATATAGTATATGGATAGAATCCAGTATACATATAAAGATTTATATATCAATATTTTTGACTTAAAAACCAAGATCGGTTAAACCGAAAATCAAAACATGAAACGTGTGTGTGTTGTAAACTTGAGCATATCACACTATCTTACTTTATAATAGATCTAAACCAACTGTTCTAAAACAAACCAAGGTCTTCTTGTAGAGCGCCGTTTCCAAGTCGACTCGATCCAAGCGTGATCCACCGAGCTTGACTTCAACGAGTGCTACATATGAACTTTGACGCTCGAACTCTTGAATCACCATGTGAAAACTCCAAAACACCTTTATTGAAGCTAATCACCTACTAATATCTTGGTTAAATATCTGAAACTAAATATCACAAGATTATTAGTAAACTATAACTACATGAGTTAATCATCATCAAAACTAGAGTGGAAGGCCTCTGGACCAACAATCTCCCCCTTTTGATGATGACAAAACTCATGGAGTTATATATGCATGGATTAAAGTTAAGCTTCACAGAAGCTCCCTCTTAACTCATGCATAGCAATAAACTATAAGATATGCAATAAATATTAAACATGAATATGCATAAACATGTATAATGAAATAAACATGCTCTTGATACCAATTTTTAAAATAAATTACTTTTCCTTTTGTTTAAAATAAACATGTTCTTAAATACCAATTGAAAATATAAACTTAAAGTAAACATGTTCTTTAAATAATTACTCTTGATATCAATAAAAATTTCAATTGAAAGTTTTATCAATAAAAGCTTTAAAAGCTCTTGATACAAATCAATAAAAACTCTTGGTACCAATTGAAAGATAATCAATAAAAGCTCTTGATACCAACAATAAAAATTTAACAAAAGTTCTTGATATCAATAAAACAAAACAACAAATATGTTTTTGATACTAATATTCATGCTCTTGATATCAATATCAACAAAACATCAAAACATCAAACAAACTCTCTTGATACCAATATGAAACAAACTTTAATATAAACTTACAAATAAACAATAAACATGCATATAAACTCAAATACTTCTCCCTTTTTTGTCAATCATCAACAAAGGGGTTAAAGTAAACAATAAAACAATATTCTCCCTCCTTTTGTCCGAAACAAAAAAATCAATAAGGGGTGAAATCAAATCAAAACATTATGATATCAATTGAAAAAATATATCAATTTTAGTGCATCCTGATATAATTGAAAATAAATAAAACATACCAATTGAAAGTACATTAAACAAATGTTTTTAATATAAATTTAAATAAACATGTCTATATTATACCAATTGAAAGTAAATAAAATATTTGAAGAATACCAATTGAAAGTAAATAAAATATAAAAAAAATTTGATATCAATTGAAAGATGTAAACATATAGGTAATCTTGATACCAATTGTAAAAATTACTACCAATTGAAAATATTTTACACTTTTGATACTAATTTGAAAAAATATAAACCAATCCTTTTGGTTAAACACTAAACTCATTTTACAATATGGATACCAAATAGAGAATAATATCAATTTAATGTTTTTGATACAATATTGAAAATGAAATATATATCAATTGAAAATGATTTTTCATTAAGAGCGAATGATACCGAAAAAAATTAATATCATTTTTCAATCATTTCTCAACATAAAGTGTGGAGTAAAATACCAAAGGTAAACAAAACCAATTGAAAGGTGAAATATGAATTTTTTTCCCCCTTTATGAAATACCAAACAAAATGATGTATAAACTTGTATAAGATACCAATTGAAACATAATCAATTGAAATATAATAGTCATTTAAGAAATCAAGCTTAGCATAACCAAAATTTGTGCTCAAAGATATAGAGATATAGTAAGCATAAATAAAATATATATATATATATATATATATATATGTATGGGAAATTAAATACCAATCGAAATTGATACTATTTGAAGTGTAAGCATACATATATAAAAACATATATGAGTATACAAAATAAAAATGTCAATAGTGATGCCAAGTGAAAAGATCCAATGATACCAATTGAAAGTATAATAAGAATCAAGTGTATAACTCATATTCCCTGCCACCCATTTCATGCACATGTTTTAAATAGATTTTCAATAATGAGCATACAAGGCATGGTCGCACAACCAGCCGCCCTTGGAAGGGTAGGGGTTTTCAAAAATAAGTTTGAAAATATTGTAACATATTTGAAAACTCTACCATATGAAGAATATCGCAACTAGTTATATGAAAATTTTGAAAAACTAGTACGAAATCCTTCAAGTAAGGAATAAAACAAAAATATATTTCATGAAAAACATGTACGTCACACGATCATCAACACTCAAAATCTATAAGGCACATATCAAACTCATGAAAACAAAATCATGAGAAAACTTTAAGTAAAGTGAGTGTATAACAGTTATGTGAAACACATTATCATGAAAATAGGCAATCAAGCTCAATATGAAATTCCTTAAAAAAACATGAAAATCATCAAAACTAGAATCCTTCAAGGTATATGTATGTTTTGTACAAACTTAGAATATACATACATATCCTTAACATAAACGAGTCCACAAAAGTATATGCATGAAGGCAAGTGGCTCAAGGATGTATATGTATAACTAATAGTTTAGACAAAATAAATATATACATGAAGTTTAAACACAAACATGAAAACATGTCCACAAAATGAGAATACAAGTCAAATGCATGAATCATCAAAACTAGGTTATATTAGTACATCTAATAAGTAAAAAAGAGCATTCAAGTACAAACATATAATAATCTATTTATGGCTCACTAGTTGTACAAGTATATACCTAAATTTTAATGAAAACTAACATCTAAACATGTAGTCAAAACATGTAGTCAAAACATGAAGCATAGAAATCAAAACAAAACTTATATGATCATTATGGTAAATGAACATGTATTGATTTAGAACATACACATTAGTTAAATTAAAGTGAGAACACTAAATATAAATCCATATAAACATGGGTGTCTCAAATACTAATCATGCATATCACAAGTCTAATAAACATTGCATTTATCATACTAATCATGAAACATCAAAACATACTAAAAATGAATAATATGAAAGCATGTAAGCCTAATGGGAGTTAGAGATCGATACCAAAAATCATGAGGATACATCGCTGTGTCTTCAAACCATGGTGGTCTTCCCACCAAACTTTCTTTGAAAGTGATGCATCCAAATAGTCCTCTTTAAGCTCGGAACGCATCCACATCAAGGCATCATCACTCTCATGTCATGTGAGAGCCCACACCTACATCAAAAATAGGAGTGGTCTTTGGTACCCATACTCTTTTGGGTCCATGGAGGTTAGCTCCTTTCCTAACCCAAACAAATTTAGTTGCTAAATTTGAATCATGTATACGATCATAACAAAACTTAGCAAGGTGGCCCTTACGTCCACAATGTGTACATGTGTACACATGAGCATACAATGTATGATAGGTGTGAACGTGGGGGCATGTGTATGCCGTGTATGGTGTGCATGCATAGATAAAACTTGTTTCTGCGAAACATGGATTTCAACCGTGTATGGTTCATGGCACAATGGCTCAAAGTAGAGCCCAAACAATCCACACTCTTCTTCAAAACATTTATATCATTTTTAATACTAGAAGATAAAGTAGCATGCAATAGGTGAGCTAGATGAAGCTACACTAGCATGGTAAACATGTGTGTCTAAATCCTTTTTCAAAGAAACATTTTTATTTGAAACAATTTCTAATTCCTTTGAAATAGAAGCAGTTTTTATTTTCAAGGAATCATTCTCTTTTACGACAAAATCAAGTTTTGAAGACAAGATCTCATTTTTCTTCAAAACCTCATTGCAATCATTTTTATTTTTCAAAATTCCATTTTTTTTTAGGGCAAGGTCAAGTTGGGATTTAAGTGAGTCACGTTCACTTGAAATCTCTTTCTTCTCTTGTAAAGCCAAATCAAGTTTCAAAAACAAATCTTTATTTTCTTTGTTAAGTCCAAAACTCTTCTTTTTCAAAACTTTATATTTTTCTAACAATTTTTCACAAACAATTGAAAGTTCTTTATTCAAAGCATCGGCATCAATATGATCATCGCCGGAAGAACTAGCACAATCATCATCTAATTGAGATTCCGAACATACCTCAAGGGAGTCATTCCCTTGGACCATGTAGCATTGTTGCTTGGATTCTCCATTAGATTCATCCTCCACAAAGGTTGGCTTTTGAAGCTTAGAGGAGGTCAACGTGTTCCACCCTGCAAAGGCGGAATCACAGTTAGAAACCATCATAAGATATTCTTTATTAAGCGTGCTTCTAAGTGCCTCAAGGGCTTATGCATTGGCCTCTATATGCTTACTATTACCAAGATAGGATTTCTTGGTAGCGGTAAGGAAAACATGCAAGCCTAGGGTTTCAAGTACATGGACATCCTAAATTTTCACATGTCAATGTTGGAAACATCAAACATGGGAGGTGTCAAGCAATCTATGAATGTGTGTAAACAATATAAGTGTGCAAATGCAAATGAAAGATTAGTAAAATCAAGATCACACTCCTAGGTGGTTAAACCTAATATCAGGAGCGTAGGCTCTAATACCAATTGAAAGTACATCTAGAGCGGGGGTGAATAGGTGTACGGCTAATCTATGAACAATAATGCGAAAATTTAAACTAATTACAACACACTTAGTGTAACCAACGAGTGTAGCCGAATTCCCGGTGAAGGGCTCTGGACTAACTCCTCTTGATTTCTCTGAATAAGAGTTGAGGTGCTTTATGAAGCTCTCGTGGTTAAACACAAGTGAGGCACACACAAACAACACAAGCATGTATATGATATGACAATATGAATCAATGCACAAAGTAAGAGAGAGTTAGAGAAAGTGGATCAATCGCAAACACATGGATATGTTTCGAGGTTCGAGCACACAGCTCTACGTCCCCGCCTTCACACAGAAGGATTTTCACTAACTCGTCCACAAAGGACTTCCCACACAGGGAACCTCCACTGAGCATTTAGGGCAATACAATAACCGGGAGTACACAACTCCTCTCTCCAACAAAGACAACCTCTAGACTTAGAGGCTAGGCACAAAGCCACCACAAACACAATCACCTCACACTTGAGGGATTCCAACACAATCTCCACCTCTCACTAGAGGGAGTCAAACAATACTTCCACAATCACCTCTACACAAGAGGGATACCAACTCAATCACCTCTCACTAGAGGGATATCACAAAGATGGAAGGTTTACAACTTGGCGGTCTATCTCAACCACAAACCAATTCTTTTTCCCACAAAACAAAGATCCTAATAGATAGGATAGCAAAATAAGCTCAAGTGTGAAAAATAAAGAGTTTGGAAACAAAAACACAAAGAAAAATACTTGAGAAAATAACTAGAATAAGATTGAAATGAAGATCAAAATCAATATCCCAAATATCCAATTTTTCTTTGATTTTTTTCAATCCTTTAAAACAAATAAAGATGAATCCTTTTGGCTCTAAAAACTCTTTTGAAAACTTGCATAAAACACTAGAGAAGATGAAAATTTTACTTTTCAAAAACTTCTTGAGAAACAACTCAAATGGGAGGATATTTATACCCCATTTGAAATCTGCCCGTTGGCAGCAGAAAAGGCCCAGATTGGCCTTCCGGTCGACTGGCCGGTCGACCGACCAATGGTCAAAAAATCGACCGTTGAGCCCTCCGGTCGACCGCTCGGTCGACCGTACCCAGAACCAGAGAGCAACGGCTCTCTGGCCGGTCGACCGGGCCAACCCGAGAGTGGGCTGACTTCAGTCGGTCGACCGCTCGGTCGAGCGGCCAAACATATTGGTCTTTGTGCACGTCTTGTGCACATCAGTCGACCGGTCCGGTCAACCGACCACTGGTCCGGTCGACCATCCCGGTCGACCGCCAGAGCCTGGCGGGGCAGAATACAGGACTTGAAATTGGTCTTTTTATTATCAAATAAATCCCATAAAATCTCATAAATTCCACAAAAATCAGTTCATGTTATATCTTTGAAATACAAACATGTTTGAGTAAAATCAAACCATGTTACGAACATTTTGAACCATTTTTGTGACTTACAAATTTTGCCGAAAACCAAAATCCGTATTTTTCAAAACTTGAATTTTTGAAATGAAAAATCGTTTTCTGCAAAACTCATGTAAATACAAAAACATGATATTGAAACAACTTTGAAGCATATAATATATGGATAGAATCCAATATACATATAAAGATTTATATATCAATGTTTTGACTTAAAAATCAAGATCGGTTAAACCAAAAACCGAAAACCAAAACATGAAACGTGAGTGTTGTGAACTTGAGCATATCACACTGTCTAACTTTACAATGGATCTAAACTAACTGTTCTAAAACAAACCGAGGTCTTCTTGTAGAGCGCCGTCTCCAAGTCGACTCGATCCAAACGTGATCCACCGAGCTTGACTTCAACGAGTGCTAGATATGAACTTTGACGCTCGAGCTATTGAATCACCATGTGAAAGCTCCAAAACACTTTTGTTGAAGCTAATCACCTACTAATATCTTGGTTAAATATCTGAAACTAAATATCACAATATTATTAGTAAACTATAACTACATGAGTTAATCATCATCAAAACTAGAGTGGAAGGCCTCTAGACCAACACCCCCCTCACTCAATGCCTCGATCTTCGTGTTCCCACCCCTCATCCGTAGCCAAAACGAGCGGAAGAGAATCCCGTCACGCCACCTGGAGGAAGAGCTCTTCCACTAGCAAACAATCGGCCTCCCCCTCCTCCTCCAGCCAAGTGTCAAGCCTTCAATGGCGATCTCCTCTCTCTTCCTCTCTCATGCTACCAAACAGTCAAGCCCTTAATAAAAACTTGTTTACTAGGTTGCATCCAGAAAGAACAATGATAGCTTGCATAGTTTATTCCAAAAAAAAAAAAAAAAAAAAACCTCTCTTCTCCCAGAGACAGGGAAGATACCAAATACCACAGGCACGCACATTGGTCCAAGCTTTGAGTTATCTACAGTTGCTGTCAACCAATTAAGACACAATCACATTGGCTCTCATTCTCAAATGTAATCCCTCCCTCTTCTCTAATTGTTTAAGGAATCTGTTAACCATGGAATTTTTGTAGTTCACAAGGGGAATAAAATGTACCCAAATTCCTGAGATTTGGGCGAAATTTGCTCTCTTTTGAGAGCTCTTTTTCCTCTTTTATTATTATTATTTCCCTTAAAAGCTGTTCTCTTTTTGGATTTTATTATTTTACTCTTTACACTGTTGCATCTTAATGTCTATCTTTATATAAAGTGATTACTCGCTCGTCTTAATATAAGGTTTCAGAAAATTTCATGGCATGCTCTTTTTTTTATGATCAATGACAAGTAGATACTGGATATTCTACTCTAGAGGCACAGTGAGATAGTTTTTAAAATGGTTACTTGTTGCAATAAAAATGTCTATTTGTTTAGAGTTATATATATTTTTAGAGAGAGAGGGGGGGGGGGGGGGGGGGGGGGGGGGGGGGGGGGGTTACTTGTTGCAATAAAAATGTCTATTTGTTTAGAGTTATATATATTTTTAGAGAGAGAGAGAGTTAAGTCTTATGAGATTCAGTGTTAGTCTATTCAAACTAAAAGTCCAGTCGTTGAAGTATATTATTAAGAGTGCTTAAAAATATTTTTTTTTATTCATTAAGCAAGCGCAAAATAAACGATCGAAACAGTGTGTTGGTTAGTTTAATAGTGTAGAATATTGGAAATCTAATAAAAATTGATGTGTGAGGGTTTTTAAATGTTTAGATCATGATCAAATGATCGGATCAAGAATTTATATGTCTAAAACCATAGATACAAGTAATAAGTTATTCTCAGTCGTTTATTTTGTGTCTATTTGATGTATGAATAAGAAAACTACAAAATATTTATTTTTTATTTTTAATTACTTTAAATAATGCAGATCAATTTTAACGGAATGAATCTTGTAATTTAAATATCGTAGTATTGAATTTGATTAAGAATGATTCTTACTCAAATGTTTGAGAAATAGCCAACTACGATTGCCTTGGAAACTTATGATTGTTGTAAATGTGATGCTCAATAAAGATTTTGCATTTCTCTAACAAATAGAATAACCTCAAAACAACAAATTAACATCATCCCTCTCCAATTTCCTCCTCTTCCTAGTCTAAATAAGACTAGATTCAAGCGTCCATTGCAAACGCCCTATGAACAATAAAAATCTTTACAGAGGTCTAACTTGTTGCGCGGGCGTGTTTGGTTTGAGGCGAAAGTGGGGAAAAAGCAGAAGCGGAAAATTTTCTTTCCCACTCTATTGTTTGTTTGCAACCCGAAAAGGAAAATGGAAAATTTTCTTTTCCTTTTTTTTTTCCTTTTATACTATCATTTTTCTGTTGGAAATATTATACATCTATAATGCGGATTAAATTGAAACCATGGATCAAGAATCAATAAAACATCTCAAGAATAATAGATCAAAACCCTAATTTATGCAATACTTTAAATCACCATACCTGAAGCCATTGGTGAATATTGGATGAAGGTTGGAGAAGACTTTGATTCCTTTCTCTTGAATCTGCAAACCCTAACTTGCAAAGGATCCTCTTTTCTCTGCTCCTTTTCCTTTCACAAAACCCACAGTTTCTTTTCCCGATGGATTCTCAATCATAAAATGAGCGTAAGTTTGTTTCTTTTCAGGAGGAGAAAAGTGGGTCGCACATTTGCAAATAAGTCCCCTTGAAATAAACCTTTCCATCATGGTACCCTTTATATTTCAAGTGACCATATAACTATATAAATGTGACTTTAATATGGGCACCCTTAATATCAGTTAACTTTAATAGGAATCCAATGCAAATAATTAAGGTTAAGTGGGCCACCTTCATATGAGATTAACATTCTCCCACTTGGGCCACTAACCGATTAGGGTAAAAACTTTAGAAAACAAATAAAAAAAAAGACTCATTTGAAAATCATTTTGACTCCATTGGATTCCATACTGAAAAACCTTGACACGTGCACGAATTTTAAAAAAACAACAACTGATAAGCCCAAATATGAAAAACTGTAATACTTCAATTAGCTTGGACCACCAATGCGAGTCATAGCGGTTATACAACATCCACGTCATACTCCCTTCTATGTACCACAACATTGATAACCCTTACTAATTGAGTCCATAACCAAAATGACCCCTGTAATTGTCTTGTAAAGACATTTCCTGTTTAACAAACATCCAAACATAATATGTGCACACATAATTGGATAACAGGAAACACAGAAACAAACTTTTATTTGTACAATAATGACAATTACATAAGTACCAAAATACACATTTACAGATTGCCCAAAAGACCCATTCTTACAACATGTTCCTTGAATGTCTTTGGAGGCAATCCCTTTGTCATTGGATCAGCAACCATTAAAGTGGTACTTATACTTACAATTGACACCTTTTGTTTCTCAACTCTTTCTCTAACCACCAAGTACTTAAGTTCTATGTGTCTAAACCATTAGAGTACTTACCATTCTTAGAGAAAAATACGGCTGCTGTATTGTCACAATATATCGTCAGCGGCCTGGCAATAGAGTCAACTACACCAAGTGCTGAGATGAAATTCCTTAACCATAATGCATGATTCGAGGCTTCAAAACATGCTATAAACTCAGCCTCCATCGTGGATGAAGCAATAATTGACTGCTTCACACTCTTCCACGAGATTGCCCCACCTGCTAGCAAGAAAATAAATCCTGAGGTAGACTTCCTGCTATCTGGGCAACCACCAAAATCTGAGTCTGAATAGCCGATCACCTCCAACTGATCTGATCTCCTGAATGTGAGCATTTAGTCCTTTGTCCCTTGAAGATACCTCATAATCTTCTTAGCCAACTTCCAGTGCTCCATTCCTGGATTGCTTTGGTATCTTCCCAACATCCCAACAGTAAAGCTGATATCTGGCCTGGTACAAGTGCTTGCATACATCAAGCTCCCAACAGCTGATGCATATGGAACTTTCTGCATTTGACCCTTTTCTAAGTCATTTCTGGGACACTGGCTACCACTTAATCTGTCACCCTTCTGAATGGGTGCAGGACTGACTGAACACATTTCCATATGAAATCTCTCCAAGACTCGGTTGATATAACCTTTCTGAGACAACCCTAGCAATCCTCGAGATCTATCCCTGAAGATCTCTATGCCAATCACATATGCTGCCTCACCCATATCAACCATCTGAAAGTTCTTGGTAAGATAACTTTTAGTCTCATACAGCAAACCAAGATCACTACTGGCTAACAAGATGTCATCTACATACAGAACCAGAAAAATAAACTTGCTCCCACTGATCTTTAGATATATGCACTGATCAACAGTGTTTTCTGTAAATCCAAAAGAGGTAATGGTATCATTAAACTTTATATACCATTGCCTGGAAGCTTGTTTAAGTCCATATATAGATTTCTTTAATTTGCAAGCCAAATGTTCTTGTTCTTTAATTGCGAACCCTTCTGGTTGCTCCATATAGATATCCTCATCCAAATTTCCATTTAGAAAAGCAGTTTTCACATCCATTTGATGTAACTCCAAATCATAATGAGCTACAAGTGCTATAATGATTCTAAGAGAATTCTTCTTTGATACTGGAGAGAAGGTCTCTGTATAGTCAATGCCTTCTTTCTGAGTGAAACCTTTGGCCACAAGTCTAGCCTTATATCGTTCGATATTGCCTTTAGAGTCGCGCTTGGTCTTAAAGACCCATTTACACCCGACTTTCTTACAGTTATAAGGCAATTCAACAAGATCCCAGACTTGATTTTGGTCCATAGATTTCAACTCATCTTTCATAGCATCAACCCATTTACTAGAATCATTGCATTCTATGGCTTGTGAAAATGAAACTGGATCTTTATTAATCCCAATATCATAGTCAGATTCCTGTAGATACACCACATAGTCATCTGAAATGGCAGATCTTCTTTCCCTTTGAGATCTTCTCAAAGCTGCCGGTTGTGGTGGTTCTACTATATTTTCAATGGGAATATCCTCATGGAGTGGTGAACCAACATTAACTTGTTGTTCTGGAATCTCAACTTGATGATCAAGCTGAGGTACAACAATCTCTCTTGAAGGAAAAGGTATTGGGATATTTACCCTTACCACTTTAAGATCTACCTTTCTTGGTTCAGCACTCCCACTAATTTCACCATTTTCCAGGAATCTGGCATTACCAGTTTCAACTATTCTTGTACTATGGTTAGGACAATAAAATTTGTATCCCTTAGACTTATCTGGATAACCAATGAAATACCCAGATATGGTTTTTAAGTCTAATTTCTTTTCTTGTGGATTATAAATTCTAGCCTCTGCTGGACAACCCCAAACATGTAAGTGTCTTAAACTGGGTTTCCTACCAGTCCACAACTCGAAAGGAGTTGTTGGGACAGCCTTACTAGGAACCCTGTTCAAGATATACATAGCAGTCTTTAAGACTTCATTCCACAATGAATTGGGTACATTTGAGAAGCTCAACATGCTCCTAACCATATCCATAAGAGTTCTATTCCGCCTTTCAGCAACACCGTTCTGCTGAGGCGTACCTGGCATTGTGTATTGAGCACAAATGCCACGCTTTTCTAGAAATTTGGCAAATGGACCAGGATGTTGTCCTGACTCATCATATCTACCATAAAATTCACCACCTCTATCTGATCTAATGATTTTAACCTTTCTATCTAATTGTCTCTCGACTTCTGTAATGAACACCTCAAGGATGTCAATAGCCTGAGACTTTTCATTTATTAGATAAACATAACCATAACGTGATAGATCATCTATAAAGGTAATGAAATACCTCTCTCCAGTAAAACATGGAATGGAGAGTGGTCCGCAAATATCTGTATGAATTATTTCCAGGAGTTCTTTACTTCTTGTGGCACCTTTCTTAGTGTGTTTGGTTTGCTTTCCTTTTATGCAATCCACACACACATCAAAATCAGTGAAGTCTAGGTTATCCAAAATTCCAGTCTTCACTAATCTTATAATTCTATCCCTGGAGATATGCCCCAGTCGCCTATGCCACAAGATTGAGGATTTTTCATTTATTAAGCCACGTTTTATACCAACATTCGAATGCAGAGATAATAAAGATTGTGCAAACTCATCATTCAATGAAATTTTATATAAACCATCACATAAAATTCCATGTCCAACCGGAATTGAATTATACACTAAAGAGAGTTTTCCACAACTAAACAAAACAGAATATCCAAAAACATCTAATTTGGATAATGACATTAAGTTTCTTGAAATCGAAGGTACATAAAAAGTATCCTCAAGATCCATCTGATGACCCGTCTCCAAGAGTAGTCGATAAACACCAACATATTCGACCTCCACTTTGAGACGGTTCCCCATAAAGACGAATCTCTCACTTTCCTTCGGTTTCCTGGTTGTAAGGAATCCCTGCATTGAATTAGTTATATGAGTTGTGGCTCCAGAGTCTATCCACCAAGTGTTAGAAGGAACTTCAGCAAGATTTGATTCATAACATACAAAAGAAAGATTTGTACCTTTCTTTTCGAACCAAGCTTTCCTCTTGTTGCAGTCCTTCTTCACATGTCCTTTTCTGCCACAGAAGTAGCATTTGACAGTGAAAGCTTTTCTATGACCTTGGCTACTTTCCCCATGGTCATTTCCTTTATTTGATGGAAATCTCTTACCTCTTCCATATTTACCTTTCTTATGGATACCTCCTGAAGTTACTGCCAACATAGTGCTGTCCTTCTTGCCTCAGTCTCACCTCCTCTTGAACACACATACCAATTAGCTCATTTAAGTTCCACTTATCCTTATGAGTATTGTAGTGGATCTTGAATGGCCCAAACTGTGAAGGAAGTGAGTTGAGGATAAATTGAACCAAGAAGGACTCATCAACCTTCATACCCAGTGATCCTAACTTAGCAGCCTTATCAGACATGTTTAGAATGTGTTGCTGAACTCCTCTATTACCATCATATTTCATGGTGGTAAGTTCAGCCATTAAGGTACCAGCTAATGACTTATCTGCTGACTTAAATCGGTCTTTAACCGCACTTAATAGTTCAGATGCAATAGTTGTAGGAGGGAGTGAAGTCTTGATGTTATTAGCTATGGTCATCTTTATGAACATAAGACTGAGCCTATTAGACCTTTCCCAAGCTTTGGCATGGCTGACCTGTTCTGCTGTACTCTCAGCAGTTACTTCATCAGGTTTGTCAACTATTAAGGCCATGTCTAGGTCTAGGACACCCAGTGTAAACTGTACATGTTCAAACCATTCTGAGAAGTTTGTACCGTCCAAGGCTGGAATGCTAGTGGCATGAGTGTGGAGGGAAGTAGGGACGTTCACTGAAACATAATAGGACAAGCTCACATTAATGCCTCGAATCAATACAAGTTTTAAATTTAATTAAGATGAACTATTGATATCACTTTGATTTCTCCTTGGGCGAAACCTAAGCATATCTAGTGTTCACTCTTTAGGTGAGAACTTTTATCACCTATGTAGGTCTAATATAATTTATGTCACTTAGTTAGTAAGTCATGTTACCTTTGGGTATCCAATTCCACACCACTAAGTTACATAAATTACACTACCCTATCCGGTTCATAATTATTTGAAAGAGACTTTCCTTTGGGCCAGTCCCAATCTCCTAACTAGAACCGCCATCGAGAATATTATTGTCTTTAATGTCACTTACATTGACAAGTCTTTGTAGTTATATATTCATAAGATTTACTAACCCAGGTCACTTTGGCAACTACTAAATCAATAAGCCTTATGAATACAAAACTAACCAATAATATTCTCTAATCCTTTTATTTGTGTAATGCCATAATACTACAATACATTACTTGACCAAATATCAATCAATATTAACACAATAGCTTAAATGTGTTAACAAACATTAATGATTGAATTAAGCAACAATTAGTCGACTACATAGAATTATTAGTCGACTTGGGTCAAGTCAAGTCGACTACACGTTTAGGTCTAGTCGACTAGGGAAAACAAAGGTTAGTCGACTATACCAATATGATTAGTCGACTACATATTTATCAGTCGACTACAAATATTATTAGTCGACTTCTGTTAGAAGCCAAACTCTCGGTTAAAATATTAGTCGACTTGGCAAAATGGTTAGTCGACTATACACTTTACTAGTCGACTAATCCCAAACACAAGTCGACTCCTGTTAGAAACAGAGAGTCGGGTAACTTTCTGGATGGACTATTAGTCGACTAATCCATAACTATAGTCGACTAATACTCCACGAAACAGTTACCGAAGAGCAGTTCCAGATTATCACCCGATTCCAAAATTTTAGGGAAAAATCGGGAAAATTAGAGAAAATTAGGGTTTCTAAAATCCTAAATTTTGATCCCTATTAATTGCATAATTAGAGGAATATGAACATGATATTAGGGCTATTAAATCCTCTACAAATTGTACAATTAAAATGATCAAAAATTGAATCGTTAATCAAAAACCCTAACTTTTCATAATTCCTAAATCCAAGATGTATAGATTATTTAATCATGGCTCTGATACCAAATGTTGGAAATATTATACATCTATAATGCGGATTAAATTGAAACCATGGATCAAGAATCAATAAAACATCTCAAGAATAATAGATCAAAACCCTAATTTATGCAATACTTTAAATCACCATACCTGAAGCCATTGGTGAATATTGGATGAAGGTTGGAGAAGACTTTGATTCCTTGCTCTTGAATCTGCAAACCCTAACTTGCAAAGGATCCTCTTTTCTCTGCTCCTTTTCCTTTCACAAAACCCACAGTTTCTTTTCCCGATGGATTCTCAATCATAAAATGAGCATAAGTTTTGTTTCTTTTCAGGAGGAGAAAGTGGGTCGCACATTTGCAAATAAGTCCCCTTGAAATAAACCTTTCCATCATGGTACCCTTTATATTTCAAGTGACCATATAACTATATAAATGTGACTTTAATATGGGCACCCTTAATATCAGTTAATTTTAATAGGAATCCAATGCAAATAATTAAGGTTAAGTGGGCCACCTTCATATGAGATTAACATTTTCCACTTGCAAGATGTTTCAGTTAATTTTGTGATTATATAACTCACTTGTAATAAGTTGTAACTCAAAATAGTTAATTTTGTGGTCATGTAAATCTCACTTGCAGTCTAATTACAGTCCAAAAAAAACTTCATAATTAATATTTATTTTAATATTATTTTGAGGTGAACTTTGTATTCAACTTTTTCACTTCCACTTCTACATTATTAATCGAATATCAAAAAACATATTATACTTTTTCACTCATATTTTCACATTACAATCAAATACAGGAAAATTTTTTTTTAATTTTTCTCTTCGTTTTTCACTTTCATGTTTTCTCTCCACTTATAGCAAACCAAAAAGAACCCTCAATGGGAATGGGAAATAGACAATAAAACTTGTACGTCAAACAAGGACCAAAGCCAAGAATCTTGCAAAAATCAGACGCAGAGATGATGGGGTCAATGAATTGTTTGTTGCCCTACTATACACAAGAACCTTGGTCCCAAATTATTGGATAGGTCATCACTTTTTTTTTCTTCTTTTTACAGGCAAACGATGAGTATAACCCTCTCAAGTTTCATTAATAAGAAGTTAACGAGACATATAAGATCTTATACTCAACATAAAAAAAAGAAGAGAGTTTTGCTTGCATGCATTGTCTTGATAGATTCGGATTCTCTCATCTTTGCTTTGCTAAAAGTTGAAAAGCAATAAATTCATTCTATTTTTACCATTCACATAGTTATGATTGAAATTCACTCGTACAAATGTGAAAGCGAAATAGAATATTTTTTGTTAACACACGGTATCCTAGGGGGTGCCTTCAGACTAATCCATGTACACCACATACAAAATCTCTCCACATATGATAAATTAACTCTGAGACATTGTTCCGTGCGGAAAAATGTCCTCCTCACGGGGGCAGCAAACTCACTGGCTTGTCGCGTGGCCGCACGCGGAGGACTATAAACGGAAAAAGACCTCCCTTCTGAACTATCATTTTCGAATGCTTCCATGTTACTTTCTATTAATAAAACAAGTGGTTATACTCTATTCTTCTCCTTAAAAAAAATCACATATTGTTTTAGCCCCATATTATAACTTTTATAACTTCCATCTGTTGAAAAGGGTCCAACCAAGATCTCAACATCATAGGTTCCATCAAAGTTCACATAATGCACAGACCACAAGCAGGCAAAAGGATGAGCCATGTCACTTGGATTCCAAGTTTGATGCATTCTTGCCCCTTCTTTAATTTTATCCCCTCACTGCAAACTCCTGGCCTCAGGATCAAAGAACACAGTACTACTCTTTTTACCAGGAGCATCTCAAGGGTTTCTTTTTTCTGTGTAGCCACCCATTGCTCTCTCTCTCTCTTTTTCATTATCTCTTTGCCTTTTCATTTCTGAGGTACATGGGCTCTCGAGTGAGTTCTGGTTGATTACTCCTCCACTTGAGTATTCTCATCTTCTTGCTTTCTCGCTGCCATTGTCAAGCATCAGTTTACACGATCCGTTGGTTTCAGGGGAACGCGATTCAGTTCATATGTGTGAGCCACACACTAGAACTCTTACAATCTGTTATAATATGTGTGTGAGGCTCACACATAACATATTATAAGAGAATCAATACACGCGTCAATGCGTGATTGATTATCTTATTGTATGTGTGTGTGGCTCATACACATGAACTGAACCCCAGGGAACGCCACCTTACCCATTTAATTCCGTGATGGACCCCCAAACAAGCCTGATTCGATTAGGAAATTTGATTCGATTGGGAAAAAAGTTGACTTGAAAGATTATGTTTTTTTGGGTAAATTTGATGGCTCGTTACAGAAAAGAAATGTAAGAGAAGGGTTGAATTATTTAAACTATCATCAAAACATTAAGAATGATCGTGTGCTTAAGTTAGTGTTTAGACAAGAGAAGGTTTATTATTTGGTTTTTTTGAATATCAACCCCCACCCCCCTTCTATTTAGAAATACACCCCTTCAAAAGGTCAATGTTGTTTGAAGTTTACCCTCTCTCTGTTAAGTTTGACGATTTTTTTCCTCAAAATATCCATAATTCCCTTATTTAAATTCTCAAAATATCCATAAATCTGTCACCAACCTTTGGTCACCAGGGATCGCTCCAAGATTTGACTCTAGCTCTGTGCAAACCTCAGAAACGAGAGAGAGAGAGAGAGAGAGAGAGAGAGGTAATTTGATCCCATAGAGTTTGGAAACTAAAAATATAAGAGGAATAATATTGGTATTCTAATGAAAAGAATTGTCAAAACTAACAGCCCGATTATTAGAAATAACGGAGAGGTTAATTTCAAACAAATTGAACTTTGTGGGGGAATTTCTAAATAGAAAATTTTGAGCGGTATTTCTAAATAGAAATGATTTAAGGGGGGATATCTAAAAAGGAGGATTTCGTTTCAGCCACTTAAGTCAAATCGTAATTAAGGAAAAAAAACTCACTCGCGTAATTTTATTCGTTTCAGCCATCTCTTTTTTTAAGCAAGAATGTGCACTCACATGTCAAGTGCTGAAGCGCTCATCAGCAGCGAAAGACGAAAATGCCCCTAAGTAATTGCTTCAAAATAAACGGACCGTTTTGAAAATGACTTATTTCTGAGGACTATGATAACAGTCCTCACAAAAATATCTTATTTCTGAAAACTGCGACTATGATCGCAGTACTACAAAATGATCGCAACCCTATTTCTGATTGCTGCGATTATGATCGCAGTCCTCACAAAATGCACTATATCTGAGGATTGTCAACATGATCGCGGTCCTCATAAAAATATCATGTTTCTGAGTCTTTATAGGATTGCGACCGTCATAATCCTCTTTATTAGGATTGCGACTATGATCATAATATTCACAAAAATATCTTATATTTAGTCTTGTAACGCCCCGATCCCGGCGGGTACGGAGACGTTACTGCAACGTATATACGCAGGTCAGAAATACCCTCACGTATATACGCTAAGCATCAGTACAGGTAAGAATCAGAGTACGGAAGCACGTGGTGCATTATACATTCCAACATATGAGTACAATTACAAAGTTATCACCAGAGGTGATCTAATATTACATGAATATTACATCACTGATATGCGCAATTGCGAGATTACAAAGAGATGTACAAGTATGAACAGTACACAGGCACTCACGAGTTTACAAAAGGAAAACTCGAGAGGCACACAGGGGGGCCTAGAAGGATAGAGCTTCAGACGGTCTGCTGGGGATCCATGCTTCAGCTGCGCCACTCTGATCAGCAACTAGGGGAATCCACACGCTCCAAGCTCCATGACCTGGACATGAGGATCCAGGAGAGTCAGATGAAACTCCCCAGGCGAGTGGTGATACAAAAGCCAGATGGCGTGCTGAGATAAGTACAAGTGTATCGATAAAACCGAATTATAAACATGCATTGAAAACCGTGTCGTGAGCAGAAGCATGTAAGCAAGTAGATGTTAGACAGGAAGTACTCAGGGTATGATAAGATAAGAACAGGAGACTGGTGGAATAGAAGACAAGGGATAAAGCAGGGTATGAGCAGCTAATATAATAATAATCATAAAACCGAAAATCCGATGTAAAACCCAATGGAAGCAAACTCGGTAAAGCATACAATAGATTCATGTTGGCATCTTTTATTATTATTATTACTCGTCTTACCCTGATGTCTAGATATGTGAACTAGCGTCCCAGCACACATATATCCACATCTGAGTAAAACAAGGTTGTTATTGGAAACCAACGGGGGTATCAACGAACTATGTTTACAGTGGGTCCCGTGCTTGCCCGGGACCACGGTCCATGACGTTCCGTTACTGGTGCTCGGAACCAGCCGCAAGGCGTACAGGAGGGTCTTATGGAATGCCCTTATCAAGATGGTACCAGGATTGAGGGAGCCAGCACTCCCCTCGGTCGCCTGGAGGCCCACAGGTCAGACCGGAAGTTTTAGTTGCACAACATGCCTAGTACCACTGTAAACACGAACACATATTGATAGCCGCAAGTTTCCCCCGACCCGATGCAAGTTGTCAAGTTTATGGTTTATTAGATGATTATCAGATTTCGGGAATGAGCAAGAGCAAGTCAGGATTATCAGGAGTACTGGTTCGTACTATAAGGTATCACATGTGTAACAGGAGTACAGTTTGTACTATCAAGATGTCAGGTCATCATTCCCGTTATCGTGATAATCATGAGAGTCAAGTATATCATGCCGGATGTCAAGTGATAGCATGACAGGAGGATGATATTTAGCAGGTGACAAGTCATGTCAAAAGATTGATATTAGTCCGGTGGCAAGTCATGCCTTAACAAGAGGTCTTGCCAAGTAGTAGCAGGTCTGGTAATAACATATCATTTGGCAAGTGAGATATTAGCATGCAATTGATAGGTATTAAGTACAGCAGGTCAAGTGTTAACATATCAGGTAAGTACATGGCATGTGGTAAAGTAGTAGCTGAGCACAATCAAGCAGAGCTGAGCAAGCTGGGGTGTACAGACAGTAAACAGTATTTAACACTGGAGCGTCTGGCATGATTACCGGGACAACTCGGCTTAAAGTGCGAGTAGAAAATCCGGCAGCATCTCGCCTAGACGAATCCAGTGGTAAAGCGCTGGACGCTGATCATGATAACCAGGCGGATCTGAACAAGTTGGAGGCACAGGCAGCGAACAGAGTTTAGACACTAATGTGCTCTGCGAGGTTACCGGGACAACTCGGTTTAAGATACGAGTAGAAAATCCGACAGCATCTCGCCTAAACGAATATAGTGAATAAAGCGCTGAGCGCTAAGTATGCTCACCAGACGGAGCTGAGAAACCTGACGGTCCCAATCACGTCTCCTTCGAGATAGTGAGAGACCGGAGGCTGAAGGGTCCAGAGAAACCTGACGGTCCCAATCACGTCTCTTTCGAGATAGTGAGTGACCGGAGGCTGAAGGGTCGGCCACGCATAGTATAAAGCAGTAAAATACATTACAGGCATGGTATATGTACAAGAATGAAACTACCCTAATACAAGCATTCGTCACAGAGCAATACATGTCCAGTCATTGGCACTCGGCCATACACAGATACAGGGACTCAGCCCAATACAAAATACATGAAAACATGGAGTAAAATACATGTCGACCCGACAAAGCGGGGAAACCCAAATGGAGGCGAGAGCGAGGACACTCGCCTAAATCACCGGAAAGGCCGAAAACTCTGAAATCCATGGAACTCGCGCACGCGCCATAAAATAATATATAATTATGAAGAGAGAGAAAGTGAAGAGGAGAGAGAAAGAGACACAGGGAGACGCGGGTTTATGAGAGTGAGACGCGGGGGTCGCAGACGCGGGAGTCGCGTCGCGGGAATAGCAGACGCGGTAATCACAGACGCGGGAGTCGCGTCGCGAAGATGCCACGAACGCGGGTTCGAGACCCGCGTTCAAGTCAAGGCACGAGGAGAACACAGACGCGGGTATTATCTCCGCGTCGTGTCGACACGAGAGGGACACAGACGCGGGCCTGAACTCCGCGCTGCGTCAATACAAGAACGCGAAGGCCGCGTAGAACAGATGCCAAGAACGCGAAGATCCGCGTTAAGGGGTTATCGGGACGCGGGGGTGAGATCCGCGTCAGTAATATAACAGAGAGAGACAGGGAGATAAGGAAAGACAGTACAGGAGAGAGAAAGAGATTCCTAGAGAGAGAGAATCTAGAGAGAGAAAGAGTGAGTTAGAGAGAGGAGAGAGAAGCTTGAGAGAGAGAGAGAGAGAGCTTGTAATGGGAGGAGAGAGAGAAGAGAGAGAGAGAGAGAAGAGGGCAGGAGAGAGAGAGAAAGGATAGAAGAGAGAGAGAGAATTCAGGAGTGAGAGAGAGAGAAGGACAGATGAGAGAGAGAGAATTCAGGAGTGAGAGAGAGAGGTACAGGAAGAGAGAGAGAGAGTAGGAGAGAGAGAGGGAGAGAACAGGAGAGAGAGAGGACAGGGGGGCAGCAGCCCCCCTTCCCTCGCAAAGGGGGCTGGAAGCCCCCTGGCCGGAGGTGGCCGCCGGCCGCCGGCGGATCGCCGGCGGGGCGCTAGAGCTGGGGTGGCCGGCGGCCACCCCAGGGAAGAAAACAGGGAGGGGGCTGCTGCCCCCTCCCTCCAACAGTGCCCCGGCCAGGGCAACAGGCCCTGGCCTGGCCAAGCTCTGGCCGCGGCAGTGCGGCCAGAGGGCGGAGGGGAAGGCCGCACCGGCCCTCAGTGGCCGGCGTAGGCCAGGGGTGGCCTCCGGCCACCCCAAAGAAAGGAAGGGAGGGGGCTGCTGCCCCCTCCACACCTGCGCACAGGGGGCCAGGAGGCCCCCTGGCCGCGCCCAAGGCCGCCGGCACGCTGCCGGCGGCGGTTCAGCCCCCACGGGGGTGCCGGAGGAGGGAAGAGAGGTCCGGCGATGATGGTGATGGCCGGATCCATGGGAAGGAAAGGAAGAAAAAATGGAAAGAAAAGAAAAGGAAAGAAAGGAAAAGAAAAAGAGAGAGAGGGGAAGGAGATGGCCGGATATTGGGGGGTCTCTCGCCGGCGTCGTGGTGGCCGGAGGCGCCGGCGGTGGTGGTGGCCGGTTGGGCGCCGGTCAACTCTTGGAGAAGAAGAGGAAGAAAAGAAATGAGGAGAAGGGAAGAAGAAAAGAAAGAAAAAGAAAGGAAAAAAGAAAAAGGAAAGAGAAGTGATGGAGATGGGATGGATGGGAGAGGGAATTAAATGAGGGGGTGAGGTGGCGTTGGTGAAGTCGGTTGAGGGAAAGAAAAGGAAAAGAAGGAAAGAAAGAAAGAAAAGATAAAAATAATAATATTATAACATGGTCGCGAAAAATCGACTGTTCCGGAAAAATCCCAAAAAAATACCCGGAGGTAGAAAACGTCATCCTGAGGAATAATATGAAATCGGTTTTCAGAAATAAAATCCCGTTTTCAAATTAAAAATCCGGAAGTCAACCGCCGATACCGGTTTACACCGGGTCGGCCGAATTTGATAAATTCTGAAAAATCCCAGAAAATGTATTAAAGAATAAAATATGATTTAAGAAGTAAAGTGAAAGCGGAATTTAGAAATTCAATTCCGATTGTAAACTAAAAATCCTGGAATCAACCAGCGATACTGGCCGACACCGAATCCGGTGGAATTTTCATAAATTCATAAAATCCTCAGAAAAAGTATTTAGATAGGAAATGTGATTTTAAGAAATAATATAAAAAGGCACTTTTAGTAATTCTAATCCGTTTGTAAATTAAAAATCCGGGAATCGGTCAGCGGTACTGGTCGACACCGTTTTGAAGATTTTCAATTTAATTCAGGAAAATTTCAGAAAATCATAGAAAATCTAAAATATTGGAAAACGATGTTTAAAACTAAAACCGGTCAAATCGGAATACCAGAATGTCCAAATCAAGCAATTCACTAGGATCGGGTTCTCGGTTCAGATCTAAGCAATCTCCGAGTCCGTGAATCCGGATCCAAGACAAAACAATCATATAAAGAATTCATAATACAAAACAAATACATGAAGTAAATCGAAAAATACGATCGAAAAATCTGAATATGCAACTAAGTACGTATTCTGGGAGCGGGGTGTTACAATTCTTTATGAGGACTGTGATCATAATGATCGCAGTCCTCACAAATGCCCTATTTTTAAGTTCTTGTGAGGACTTGAGACATTGCAGTCCTCACAAAATGTCATATTTTTGAGTCATTCCTCACAGAGGATCACGAGTCGCAATCCTCATATCAGCATCGCCATCATCAGCAAGTCTATTGATATCAAATGATCCCTAATACTTTTCAGATCTAAATACAAATAAAACTCATCGAGAGCACGAACAAGCGAGATCTGTAAAAGGTAGATTAAAAAAAAAATTCAGGGGCTCGCCCCCGACCTCGGGAGGGGCTCCCAGCCCCCCTTCCAACCCCCACGACGACCTGACTGCGCAGATCAACTCGCGAATAACTCTGCATCGGGGTCGATGTTGAAGGGAGAGCAATGTTAGAAGTGATGAGAAAGGATAAAAGAAAAATAAAAATACATAAAGAAGTGGTGGTTGTGTGGAACCACTTTATACTAACATAGATGAGTTTGTAACAAACGAAATTATGAAGCTGAATTTTTTTTCCAATTATGAAAAAAGGTAAGTGATTATAGCAAAATTTCCCATCTAAAAAACCCTAAATTTTTATACAAATAGTTTTGTTAACTCTTAACCCATCAAGAAAGGCAGATTTGTTAACCTTCCATTCTGAGGAGTCAACTCCTGTTAACTTTTAATATGATTTTTATTTGAATTCTTATATTTGTTTTTGTTTGGCAAGTTAAGTAGGGATTAAGTTATTTACTTATATTTTCTCTTCTGTTCTGTTTCTTTTCTGCATTTGGCAGATTAAAAAGGGAATAAACTCTTTTAACCCTTTCAATCCCACGCCAAACGACACATTAGAATAAAAGCTTTGTTGCTGATGTTGTTGTAAGATCTATACGTAGCATAATTAACAGAAGATCAAGCATACAGCGATCAAGCCTAATCAAAAACTATGTATTTATAGAAAGATATAGAATTTTCTCCATCATCCGTTTACACATTCAAAGTTCGTCACGAGTCACATGTCATATGAGTACACTGTGCAGTTTGCAGCCAACTTTGATAGCAAACCTAACTTTGGCTACAAGAAAACATCATCCTGCATTCTGGAAATTAACATTTGCCTGCTAACAACAGAAAAATAATCAAAACACCAAAATCTAAATACATAAACTAATCCAACAGCTCATCCAAAAATAAAAGAGTACGGAGAAAACATAGCACAAGAACTAAGGCGTAGAAAAGCAAATCAAGTAACAGCAGTAAGATGCAAGTCCATCTCAAGATAATTTGTGTATCATCATCCTCCATAAAAATTACAGAAGACACAGGCTTTCCTTCCCAATTAAGTATATGTGATTTAACTTTGCATGCTCAATGAATGACACGTACAAAATCTGAAAGCAAAATATTTGAACCACAAAATATGTTTCTCAGCCTCATCCAAATTAGCCATAGCATGTTCAGAATCATCGTTCCATCGTATACTTGGTCATGTTGGCTCTTTATTGAAGTTACAGCAAATGCCGATCTCGTTTCTGCCCTTCAATATAATCCATCGAACCTGATCTCCAGCCCAAAAGTGAGAAACTTACGAGAGTATATGATGTAATACATGATCGCAATCACCTTCGAATACAAATAAAAATGAAGAAAAATAGAGTTTTATAAGAAATAAAATATAAGGAGAGATTAGGATTGGAGAAAGAACCATATAATTTTGGGCAGTAACACGGGCTTCGCACCCAAAACTCAAGAGTACTCTCAAGAGAATTTTAACTGAAAAAAGTTTTTATTTAATTATTGTCTACTTATTCATTGAATCAAGTCTCTTTATATAGGCTCTTACAAAGTGAACTTCTCGGATATAACCAATGTGGTAATAAAAGCAAAATAGACAAAACACAATAATTTAAAAAATAAGCTAAGGCATGAAAAGACAACTGGCAACTAGTGTGATGTGTTCTCTCTCTGGGCGGTCCATTCTATATATATGAGGCACATATTCCCTATTAGACAATTCCATATATTAGAAATGTGGATATCCAAAGGTTGCATCCTGCATAGATGCACATCTAAGGGGCCGTTTGTTTCGCGTAAAAGTCCGTAATTCGTAAATGACTTACAACCCAGTTACAACTACGACGTTTGTTTGGACCGCAATTCGTAAAAGACTTACACAACCCAATTACCCCTCACTTGCAACCCAATTACTACTCACTTACAGCCCAGTTACAGTTAATTTTGTGGTCATACAAATTTGTATTATTTTTTATGTTAATATTAAAATTTTTTAATATTTAGCGTTTCTAATATTTATTTGTAATATTAAAACTTTTTAAATCACCAAATAGTTAATTCTGTGATCAACTTTTTCACTTACGACTTACACATTACGACAACCAAACACCGTAAAGCACAATACACTTTTCCACTTACAACTTTATATTACCAACCAAACACCATAAAACTTACATGCATGTAACTCATTTATAATGTAAAAGACTTTACCAATTACAACTTACGAATTACGGCCAATTACGACAACCAAACAGACCCTAAGTGGAATGAGCATCTGATCTATTTCACTCTTTAAATTTGAAGGAGTTTATGCATATTACCAGTAACCGGAATACATCAACAGCATATTTTACACCTGGTCCACAACGCTGATTAAAACCCTCTCATACCTAGTTGTGGCGAGGATATCGATTCAGCATTGTTATATGTATGGTACAGACACAATGAACACAACAATTCTTGAAAACTAGCGCACATTTTTGCATATACAAATACTATACAGTTTATTTGTTTCATGTATCTAAAATATGAATAATTAACATTAAAAGGATTGCAGAAAACAAACCAATCAGGCAAATCAAAATTTCAACATTTTATATGAGTTAGTACTCACTCAAACAATTCTCATTCAATTATTAACATCCGGCAAACTTTGAAAATACGTCCTCCTATCAAATTAAATAGTGAAAGCCCTCGATCATACTGCTCAGATATACAAATTCATTGTCGTCATCATTATCTTAAAGTAGTCCCATAACAATGGGGCTAGTTGTGGGGAAGAAAGCTCCAGCAAGGAAGTTGGCAAAATTGACCAGTGCTCGACCTAACGCAAAGTAGTGAACCCTTTGATTGGGCACTAGTTTCCTAGTCAAAGCAACTGTAAACAACATAGGGTTTTGCCATAAATCATAATAGGCCAGTTTGACTGGTAGGGAATCATGCTTTATTGACCATGTGTGTTAATGCTCATGAAGTTCGAAACAAGCCTCCAAAATTCTCCTAAGAATTAAGAGGATATAAGAAGAGGAAGAAGATTATTTGCTATAAGGAACAAATTTATAACTCTCATGTCCATAGATTAGTTTGCTAAATTTAGTACATGCCCAAAGACGTCTCTAAAAGCATATTGATGAGGACATCACGCCAGTTCTCAGTTATCTTTTCATGCCTTAGCTTTTTTAGAGATGTGTTTGTTTATCTTGCTTTTAGTACCACATCGGTTATATCCAAGAAGTTTACTTTATAAGAGCCTATATAAAAAAGCTCAACTCAATGAATAAGTAGACAATGATTAAATAAAAACTTTTTCAGTTAAAATTTCAGAGCTCTTGGTTCTTGAGATTGGGTGTGAAGCCCATGGTGAAAGGGGTGCGAAGCCCGCGTAAGGGGTGCGAAGCTCAAAGTTATCTGGTTATTTCTACAACTCTAATCTCTCTTTTCATTTTATTTCTTGTAAAACTCTAGTTTTTCTTTTTTATTTATATTCGAAGGTGATTGCGACCCTGTTTTACATCAATTTGATATCAGAGCTTTGGTCTCAATCCTCTTCGAATTTCTTCTCTTCTCCAAATCCTAAATCTAGATCTGGATCTCTAGATCCAGATCTACTTTGCAAAAAAAATCGATTATTGTTAGATCTAGATCTAAATCTAAATTTAGATCTATTTAGATCTACTTTGCCCAAAAAGAAAAAAGAAAAAAACAGAAAAAAAAACAAAAAACAGGAAAAAAAAAGAAAACAGAAAAAACAGAAAACAGAGGGGGAAAAAAGCAGAAAACAGAGAGGGAAAAAATAAGGGAAAAAACAGGGGGAAAAATCTGATTACTGTTCATGTGAACAGTAATCACTCCGATTACTGTTCACAGTGAACAGTAATCCCCGATTACTGTTCCTATGAACAGTAACCATTTTACCTCCCCCCAAACTTCAAAACTCGTCCACATTCTGAGCTCGTTTCAAGCCCGATTCGAGCCGTTTTCGAAGCAGCGGATTCGTAGAGAGCAACACTACACATCTACAGGCTTCATATCCTGGTTCAAGTTTCGGTCGTCTGCCCGATTCAACTCAGCAGATCAGCGCACCACAGTCCAGAGCTTGTTTCTGTCCCGATTAGCGCCGGATTTGCGCCATTTTCGAGGTAGCCATCTTTCACTTCTTATCACCGCTGTCCAGGAGTCTTGTGGGCGATTTTAGCTCTTCAGTGTGAATATTTATCCGAGAAATCGTAGAGAATTTTTGCGTTTAGGCGTGAACGACTCACCCCTCAGGTGATATCATAACTTAACCTGAATCGTTAACTGTTAGATTACTTGCAACTACTATATGGATTACTATAATTTGTTGGTTGAAATACTATTTGCTTCGATCTAGTGGTTGCATCAGCATTTATCACTTTTCATCATTTTAGGAATGCAATTTTCTTTTAGAACTTAAACTTTAGGGTATTTTTTGTTTAGTGCATACATTTAGTTTACTTGACTCTAGGGTTCTCCACTGCATCTGCTTGTTTGCTTGAGCCATCATGACTAGTCAGCATTATAGGGACTCCCACTTAGACCAGCTACACAATCTCCATCAGGGTCATATGTCCGTTCATGATTACATTGTCGTATTTAAGGACTTAACCCATCGTAGTGAAGTGAGAGAGCACCCTTCTGAGACTCTAACTAGATTTGTTTGGGATTTACAACCTAAAATAAAACGTACTATGATTATTGGCCCCTATGATTTAGACACTGTTAAAGAGGCCTTTGATGTTGCATTAAGGTTGGACTTGGCTTTCAAAACCCTAGTCAATGCTAAGGCCAGGTGTTCTAAATGTGAGGGATATGGACATTATGTTATCAGTGTCCTTCGGAGAGTCAACATATTAGAATTGTATCTAGTGATGAAGTTGACGTTTCGAAGGTTATTGAGGAAGTCCACGTTCCTTCCAATATTGTTAGTATAATTGAAGACACAGCAGTTGATGCCGACACACTGGTTATTGATGAAATTCACATGTCTGATAGCGTCAGTGATGACGTGAATGAGATAGTTGAGCATACTATATTGCATTTGCCTGTTACATATATTGATGATATCACTAGGCCGATAGCAATTTGCAATGATACTCACAAATTTGTTGCATACCCGTATAGTACTTTGCAGGAATTTACAGTTGATAATAAGGTGATGGTTACGAGTCGCTGTGAGGCTGTGAGGAAGTTGCACGCTTGGCGTAAAAACTTCGATAGGGCTCTGAAGAGGATTGCTTTCATTGTTTGCGAGTTAGATAACCCATGGGATCCTGGTATTAACTCCGTCTTCAGTAGAGATGATGCGCATTGGTCTACTCTCTATGTCTTGATCGAGCTGCCATCTTTCACAGCCGACCCGTCACGGAGACCAGCTCCATCTCCACCACCATGGTATCAACATGACGTACTAGTGATGCTGCTACGACTACCACCTTGGCCCGATTGAGATGCTTCGTGAGGAGAGTCCTCACTCGACCGATTCGAGTTTCTCCCACCCTGAGGGAATTGATGAGGACAACACGTCAGTTCTCAGTTATCTTTTCATGCCTTACCTTTTTTAGAGATGTGTTTTGTTTATCTTGCTTTTAGTACCACATCGGTTATATCTGAGAAGTTCACTTTGTAAGAGCCTATATAAAGAAGCTCAACTCAATGAATAAGTAGACAATGATTAAATAAAAACTTTTTCAGTTAAAATTTCAGAGCTCTTGGTTCTTAAGATTGGGTGTGAAGCCCGTGGTGAAAGGGGTGTGAAACCTGCGTAAGGGGTGCGAAGCCTAAAGTTATCTGGTTATTTCTCCAACCCTAATCTCTCTTTTCCTTTTATTTCTTGTAAAACCTAATTTTTCTTTTTTTATTTGTATTCGAAGGTGATTGCGATCCTGTTTTACATCACATATCCACCAAGAATTCAAATATTATAAATCCAAAACACTCATGGTTTGTTTAGTTGTAGTTGGAGAACATGCAGCTTCAACTACAAAAGTTGGAGCTGCAACCCAGTGTCTAGAGAGCATGCTCCAACTACATCACAAAATCACAAAAAGGGCATCAATCCTTAATAACTACTTCTTAGATTCAGAAAACCTGTCAAAACTGTCATTATCAATTTATCATTAACATGCTGATGTGGTTGCAGTTGGGCGCAACTTCCAATGTGCAGTTTGTAGCTGTGTACATTTTTTAGCACAGTTGAAACCACACAATTTTAAGGCCTATGTACTCTTCAAACTACATGAAGCTAATAAAACATGAACCAAATACTGGTTTCCGGTTTGCATTGCAGTGGGAGCAGCATGTCACAGCGTAGCTCTAACTGCAAGCAACCAAAAACCAAATAAAAGTATATTTGCTCCATTGAAGTTTCCCTTAACTCCATAAATTCCTGCACCATGCTGTGACATATAGTTCATCAATAATGTAGTGCAAGTTTTCTTTCATTCATACTACACCAGATAAAACAGGTCATATGCACAACTATGAATGGTCAAATTACAAGAAAAGGGTTAATTAATACTGACGAATACCTATTCCTAACTTTCATCCATTTCCTCGATGATACTCTCTTAAACCACCAAAGACACTTGAGTGTTTGGTTGTTTGTAGTCCGGGCATTATGACACCCCAAGTAGTACAGACCAAAAATCTGTGTCACATGTTTTGGCAACTATAATATGTGATTGGAACAGCATGTAGAACCTAATATTCTGTAATTGCTATGAGACACTGGAAGTTGTGGCCAACAACAGCCACATCAGCATGTAAGAAACACAAGGTTTTGACATATTTCTTATTTATAAAATAGTTAATAAGTCATTGATACTTTTTAATAATTTGGTGAAGTAGATGAAACATGCTAACAAACACTGGGTTGCAAGCTGGAGGTGCATTGCAAAGAAGAAAGGATATTGTTGAATCAGGTAATGGCAATACCAATAATAATAAAGCCTGAATTACAATTCCCAGGTTTCTTGAATTCGTCCCCCTATCTTCTCGAGATCAGACAACTTTCAAGTATAGTCTGGCATCTAGACCATCAAATTTCACAAACAGAGCAGTTGTTTGGAGTGCAGTTACAATTCAGTTGATGTGAGGGGCCATCTAATGATGTGGTCGCACATCAAAGCCACTGGTCAACAAAAACATATACAGAGCTTGTGAACTAGAGCTCTTACGCACTTGATCTAATGAAATCTGGATATCATGCCAACAAATGTTTTCTCATATGAAGGATATACAATGTCTAAAAAGCATCATTTCAGGTGGCATACAGTACAGTTCTAAGAGCTAGGATGAGGTACAGATCATTGCATGAAGTCTAGCTGATGGCTTTCTTTATATAGTACTTTATTTGTTTTAGCTGTTTTTGGTCCAACATCGGTTATGATGGGGAAATTAACTTTGTATGTGCCTGTAAAAGGCTGAGCCATGTAGTTATTTAGGTAGTCAATGAATGAATAATTCAGTTAAATTTCTTCAGCCTTTAGTTCTTGAGATTGGGATGTGAAGTCTGTGGTGCAATGGGTGTGAAGCCCGAATTTATCCTTTTCTTATTTTTTTCCCTCAGACCCTAATCTTTTCTTATCTCCTTTTTTCTAAAATCCTAGTTTTCTTTTCCATAAATTGAAGGTGATTACGATCCATCCCGTATTACATCAATTTTGGTATCAGAGCTTTGGTTCCAATCTAAAAATTTCACACCTCTTTCCTCTAAACCCTAACTCTTTCTTCTTTTCCAAACCCTAACCCTAGTCTCTAGATCTGTTCTTCAAAAAAAGAAAAATTCAAAACACTAAATCTAGATCTCCCTCTTCCTTTTTTTCCAAGTTTAGATTTTGAAAAAAAAGAGAGAAAAAAGAAACAAAGAGAGAGAAAAGAAAAGAAAACACAAGAAAAAAATAAAAAATGAAATTTCAAATCTCCATTGTTTATCTCCTTCACCCCCTTCTCACAAAAGAAGCCCTAACCCTAGATAAAAACAGTCACCACCTTCCCGCCGCCACTTCCCCTCTTCCTTCGCCGCCCAGCCCCTGTCGCGCCTCTTGCCATCTCAGCCTACAACCCTTTTCCCCATCCTCTTTATTTTCTTCTCTTCGTCACCTTCTTCTTCTTCCTTCACACCAAACCACCACTGTAACGCCCCGATCCAGCGGGTACGGGGACGCTACTGCGACGTATATACGCAGGTCAGAAATACCCTCACGTATATACGCTAAGCATCAGTACAAACAAGAATCAGAGTACGAAAGCACGTGGCAATATACATTCTAACATAAGGATTACAAAGTTATCACAGAGCGTGATATATTGGTACATGTACATTATATCACAGCCAGCTACAAAAGTGAAATATACAATTTGTACAGCAAAAAGTACTCACGGGCTGAGAAGAAGGTCCCCGAGCTAGCAAGAAGGTTCAGGAACAGAAGGACTAGGACAAGTCAGCCTGCTCCGAGAGATAGGCTTGGTCTTCGGTGGAGGGCTCCGCTTCAGTCCAAGCTTCAGAACCTGAACATCCAAGTCCAGGGGAGTCAGAACTCCCTAACAAATAGACGGGTGAATGTCAAGTGTCGTGCATAGATAAGTATATGTGTGTTGATATGATCAAAACAATATTAAGCATCAAGAACTGTGTCGAGAGTACATGTACAGTAAGTATAAAATGGAGGCATAAAATGAAAGTGATAAGGGCTGAATAAATCTATTGCTGCCATTTTCATTATTTATACTTATTACTCGTTCTACCCGTATGTCTAGGTATGTGTAATAGCGTCCCAGCACACACACATCCACATATGAGTAAATCGAGGCTGTTATTGGAAACCAACGGGGGTATCAACGAACAATGTTTATAGTGGGTCCCGTGCATACCTGGGACCACGGCCCAGGATTGTTCCGTTGCTGGAGGACGGAACCTGCCGCAAGGCGTATAGTAGGGTCTTATAGGATGCCCTTATCAAGATGGTACAAGGAAGGAGGGAGCCAGCGCTCCCCTCGGTTGCCTGGAGGCCCTCAGGTCAAACCGAAAAAGTAGTTGCATAACATACCTAAAATCACTGTAAACACGAACATATATTGATAGCCGCAAGTTTCCCCTGACCCGATTCAAGTGGTTTCTTTTTATGATTTATTATGTGATTATCAATTTACGGGAAAACAAGTGCATAACAAGATCAGGAGTTCAAGAGTACATGATTATTGTCATTTCAAGTCACTGTATATAATATAGGATAGCAAGTACAAGATTCCCGTAAATGTAAAAATCTAAAGCAAGGTATCAATATGTTATTGCGGGGTAAGTATCAAGTAGTAGCATGATGCATGCAAGTGTGCCAGGAAAATAATATAATATTAGTCAACATGTCAAAGCAGGAAAATCCGAAGGAAGGCGAGAACACTCGCCTAAAACTTTAAGAAATACACCGAGAAATTCCAAGCTCTGGAGTCCAAGTAACCAATATTATATATATAAAAAGAGAGGAGGAGAGGGATGAATCAGAAAAAGTGAGAATGAAGACGCAGGGGTCGCAGACGCGGGGATTGCGCCGCGTTGATGCCACAAACGCGGGGTATGAGACCCGCGTTTTATAATACAGGAAAACGCAGACGCGAGTATGTGTTCCTCGTCGCGTTGACAAAGACGCGAGGATCGCGTTGAATAATTACTCGGACGCAGGGGGTAGAATCCGCGTCTAGTGATTAACAAGAGAAAGTGAGTGACAAGGGAAAGTGAGAGACGCAAGAAAGAGAGAGGGAGAGACGCAGGTTTAGAAAAGAAAAGAAAAGAAAAGAAAATGGAAGGAAAAGAAAGAAGGAAGGAAAGAAAGAAATGCAAAGGAAAGAAAGAAAGAAAGAAGAGAAGGGGGAGGTAGGCCGACCGTGGCTTGGCCGGTGTTCGCCGGCGGCGACCGGAGTTGGCCGGAGTTGGGTGGCCAAGGCCCCAAAAGAGAAGGAGGTTGATGGTGCAAGTATAGTATAAAAGGAATTTTTTGGAGTTTTGTAAACGGTGTTTCGGAGGACGACCCTATAGTTCGTTGGAAAGAGAATGGCGAGGAGAAGAAGATGGTATGGTTGGTGGTGGTTAAGGTGGTGTAGGTGGTGGTGGAGATGGTGGTGAAGTTTTGAAAGTAATGGGTTGTTTTGGTTGGAAATGGAGGAAGAAGATGGTGTTGTGGTTGTTGTTGTAGTTGGAATGGAGGAGGAGATGGAGGGGAGAATGGTGGAGGAAATGGTGGTGAAGTTGGTGGAGGAAATGGAGATGGTGGGTGGTGGTGATGGCCGGCCAAAGGGAAGCTTGGCTCTTTGGGTTGCTGGAAACAACAAAGAAGAAGAAAGAAAAGAGATGAAAGAGAAGGAAAGAAAAAAGAGGGGGGTGGTTATATAAGAGAGAGAATTATTATAATATTCTCATTCCATTGAATGAAACACGCTTTCATTCAAAAGTTGCGTCCCCTCCAAAAAAGCTGCGTCCCATGCAAGAGACTTGCGTCCAACAGTCTAGACGCAGTAAAAAAACCTGCGTCCAAGAAAATGAAAGTTACGTTGGTAGAATAGGACAAAAAAGCATGGGTGATTTGATCTGAGTTGATTTCTTTGAAGAACAAAGCATTAAATGCGGAATGGAGAGAGTCTCCGCATAAATTGTTTAACCCAGAGTTGGTGGGTCTCGCGTCAGGCAAGGAGAGAGAAAAGGTAAAATATCCGGATAGAATCCCGGTATCTGGGAAAACACCAGAAACTCAGGAAAAGCTCAAAAATGAAGTATCTCAAAAAGTTTCCCAAAAATTCTCAAAAATAAAGAATATTATTTAAAGATTTTTAGTGAAATCGGTTTTCAGAAATTCAATCTCATTTTCAAGATAAAAATCCTGAAGTCAACCGTTGACACCGGTCTGCACCGGATTGGCCGGATTTTGATAAAATCTGAAAAATTCGAGAAAATGCCTGAAAGAAGAAAATATAATTTTAAGAAGAAATATGAAAGCGGAATCTAGAAATTTGATTCCAATTGTAAACTAAAATTCTTTATTTTGAGAATTTTTGGGAAACTTTTTGAGATACTTCATTTTTGAGCTTTTCCTGAGTTTCCGGTGTTTTCCCAGATATCGGGATTCTATCCGAATATTTTACCTTTTCTCTCTCCTTGCCTGACGCGAGACCCACCAACTCTGGGTTCAGCAATTTATGCGGAGACTCTCTCCATTCCGCATTTAATGCTTTGTTCTTCAAAGAAATCAACTCAGATCAAATCACCCATGCTTTTTTGTCCTATTCTACCAACGTAACTTTCATTTTCTTGGACGCAGGTTTTTTTACTGCGTCTAGACTGCTGGACGCAAGTCTCTTGCATGGGACGCAGCTTTTTTGGAGGGGACGCAACTTTTGAATGAAAGCATGTTTCATTCAATGGAATGAGAATATTATAATAATTTCTCTCTTATATAACCACCCCCCTCTTTTTTCTTTCCTTCTCTTTCATCTCTTTTCTTTCTTCTTCTTTGTTGTTTCCAGCAACCCAAAAGAGCCAAGCTTCCCTTTGGCCAGCCATCACCACCACCCACCATCTCCATTTCCTCCACCAACTTCACCACCATTTCCTCCACCATTCTCCCCTCCATCTCCTCCTCCATTCCAACTACAACAACAACCACAACACCATCTTCTTCCTCCATTTCCAACCAAAACAACCCATTACTTCCAAAACTTCACCACCATCTCCACCACCACCTACACCACCTTAACCACCACCAACCATACCATCTTCTTCTCCTCGCCATTCTCTTTCCAACGGACTATAGGTTCATCCTCCGAAACACCGTTTACAAAACTCCAAAAAATTCCTTTTATACTATACTTGCACCATCAACCTCCTTCTCTTTTGGGGCCTTGGCCACCCAACTCCGGTATCCGCCGGCGAACACCGGCCAAGCCACGGTCGGCCTACCTCCCCCTTCTCTTCTTTCTTTCTTTCCTTTGCATTTCTTTCTTTCCTTCCTTCTTTCTTTTCCTTTCATTTTCTTTTCTTTTCTTTTCTTTTCTAAACCTGCGTCTCCCCTCTCTCTTTCTTGCGTCTCTCACTTTCCCCTGTCACTCACTTTCTCTTGTTAATCACTAGACGCGGATTCTACCCCCTGCGTCCGAGTAATTATTCAACGCGATCCTCGCGTTCTTTTGTCAACGCGACGCGGAACACATACTCCCGTCTGCGTTTTCCTGTATTATAAAACGCGGGTCTCAGACCCCGCGTTTGTGGCATCAACGCGGCGCAATCCCCGCGTCTGCGACCCCTGCTCTTCATTCTCACTTTTTCTGATTCATCCCTCTCCTCCTCTCTTTTTATATATATAATATTGGTTACTTGGACTCCAGAGCTTGGAATTTCTCGGTGTATTTCTTAAAGTTTTAGGCGAGTGTTCTCGCCTTCCTTCGGATTTTCCTGCTTTGACATGTTGACTAATATTATATTATTTTCCTGGCACACTTGCATGCATCATGCTACTACTTGATACTTACCCCGCAATAACATATTGATACCTGGCTTTAGATTGTCACATTTACGGGAATCTTGTACTTGCTATCCTGTATTATATACAGTGACTTGAAATGACAATAATCATGTACTCTTGAACTCCTGATCTTGTTATGCACTTGTTTTCCTGTAAATTGATAATCACATAATAAATCATAAAAAGAAACCACTTGAATCGGGTCGGGGGAAACTTGCGGCTATCAATATATGTTCGTGTTTACAGTGGTTTTAGGTATGTTGTGCAACTACTTTTCCGGTTTGACCTGAGGGCCTCCAGGCAACTGAGGGGAGCGCTGGCTCCCTCCTTCCTGGTACCATCTTGATAAGGGCATCCTATAAGACCCTACTATACGCCTTGCGGCAGGTTCCGTCCTCCAGCAACGGAACAATCCTGGGCCGTGGTTCCGGGTATGCACGGGACCCACTGTAAACATTGTTCGTTGATACCCCCGTTGGTTTCCAATAACAGCCTCGATTTACTCATATGTGGATGTGTGTGTGCTGGGACGCTATTACACATACCTAGACATACGGGTAGAACGAGTAATAAGTATAAATAATGAAAATGGCAGCAATAGATTTATTCAGCCCTTATCACTTTCATTTTATGCCTCCATTTTATACTTACTGTACATGTACTCTCGACACAGTTCTTGATGCTTAATATTGTTTTGATCATATCAACACACATATCCTTATCTCTGCACGACACTTGACATTCACCCGTCTATTTGTTAGGGAGTTCTGACTCCCCTGGACTTGGATGTTCAGGTTCTGAAGCTTGGACTGAAGCGGAGCCCTCCACCGAAGACCAAGCCTATCTCTCGGAGCAGGCTGACTTGTCCTAGTCCTTCTGTTCCTGAACCTTCTTGCTAGCTCGGGGACCTTCTTCTCAGCCCGTGAGCACCTTTTACTGTACAAATTGTATATTTCACTTTTGTAGCTGGCTGTGATATAATGTACATGTACCAATATATCACGCTCTGTGATAACTTTGTAATCCTTATGTTGGAATGTATATTGCCACGTGCTTCCGTACTCTGATTCTTGTTTGTACTGATGCTTAGCGTATATACGTGAGGGTATTTCTGACCTGCGTATATACGTCGCAGTAGCGTCCCCGTACCCACCGGATCGGGGCGTTACAGGTTGGTATCAGAGCCCAGGCTCTCACACCTACAATACAACCAAATTGCAAATTAATGGGATCTTAATTTGCAGTTGGGATACATGAGTTTCGGTTATACATTTCAACTACAATGTACAAAGTTACCTATTCCTTCTTGATATTCCTTCCCTTGATTCCTAAAGTCCATCTATCTTTTGCTTTCACCCCTCTTTCCAGACATCTTTTACCAACATAGATATGGATAGAAGGTCAGGACGTAACAACTCCGGGCAGTCACAGGACGGGCCCGTAGGGGGAAATGCAGATATTCTAAGGGTTATCCAAAATATGGTGGAGAATCAACAAAGGCAGACCGAACTCCTTCGGCAAGGCTTGATAACAGCTCCTCAAAAACGAAGGCCGGGCAACGTGTCAGACTTCAGGCGGTTGCAGACGGCAATATTTACAGGGGGAGAGAGACCGCTAGACGCCAAGCAATGGCTAATCGACACCATAGATCTCTTAAAGGCAGCACGGGTTCCAGAGGAAGATCAGGTGGAGGTCGCCAAGATCCAACTAAAGGATGTGGCCAGAAACTGGTGGCTAGCTGAAGAAGCGAGACTGGATAAACCCATCACTTGGGACCAGTTCTCTAAAAGCTTTTATGATAGATTCTTCCCTACCACAGCTCAGAAGGAGATGGAAGAGCAATTCATCCGACTTCAACAATGGAATCGATCTGTTGATGAATATGCTGCTGAGTTCTTAAGGCTGAGTCGTTTTGCTCCGTATATGATAGCCGACGAAGAGAACAGCAGGGCTTACAAATGGATATTCAAGTCCTTTTGATTCCCCAACAACTGAAAACATATTCCCAGGTCCTCACTATAGCTCGAGAGGTGGAGCGAGGACTGGAGAAAAAGAATCTTAATCAGATGAGGAAGCAGACCCTCCTCAGACAACTCAAATAATTCCTGTTTGTAATTATTGCCAGAGGCCAGGTCACTTGCAAAAGGATTGTCGCAGGGCTAATGGGTTATGCCTGGCATATGGATCTGGTGATCACACAATAGAAGGCTGTCCCCATAAGAGAACTGGGATGATGAACCGAACCCTACCGGCACTTCCTGCACCTATTGGACAGAGGAACCCAGGGCCGATGGTCGAAAGGGCCCCTCTCCCTCCACAACAACGGGTTTTTTGCCCAGCTCCAAGGGGTGGAAGAACAACAACAGGTCGTGGAAGAGGACGGGCCTATAACTTGACAGCGGAAGAGGCCCAAACTTCTGGAGAGGTGGTAACAGGTAAGATTATGGCGCACTCTAAACCTGTCTTAGCCCTCTTTGATTCTGGCGCTTCTCATTGTTACATATCAGATAGTTTCACTGCTTTGCACTCTATACCTGTTGAATATTTAGACCACCAGTGGGAGATTAGTACCGGTAATGGGGTAGTCATCTCCAATAGAATTTGTATAGATTGTCTGGTGGAATTGTGTAACAGGATATTAGCAGTGGATATGCTCGTGCTGGATACTAAAGGGTACGACGTAATTTTAGGCATGACTTAGCTCAGCAAATGCCATGCGGTTATTGATTGTCGAAACAAGAAGGTTATTTTCAGAATACCACTTCAGCCTGAGTTCCAATTTGAAGGAGAACATAAACCTGCCAAGGGAAAAACACAGATGACTGCTGCTGAGATCCAGAAAAAGAGAGTACTAGTTTGGAATGAGTTTCCAGAAGTATTTAAAGAGATCTCAGGACTTCCACCTGATAGAGTAATTGAGTTCTCCATTGATATCATTCCGGGCACAGTCCCAATATCTAAATCTCCATACAGAATGGCGCCCACTGAATTAGAAGTTCTGAAGAGGCAGTTACAGGAATATTCTGACAAGGGATTGATTAGACCGAGTACTTCACCATAGGGAGCTCCGGTATTATTGGCCAACAAGAAAGATGGTGGTAAGCGGTTGTGTATAGACTACAGAGAATTAAATAAGGTTACCATCAAGAATAAGTATCCCTTACCAAGAATTGATGATCTTTTTGATCAACTTCATGGGGCCCGAGTGTTTTCAAAATTGGATTTACAATCAGGTTATCACCAACTGAAAGTGAAGAAAGAAGATATTCCGAAGACAGCATTCCGAACTCGTTATGGTCATTACGAATTTCTAGTCATGCCCTTCGGAGTGACTAATGCCCCAGCAGTCTTTATGGATTTGATGAACCGAGTTTTCTCGCCATATTTGGACCAGTTTGTCGTGGTGTTCATCGACGATATCTTGATATATTCAAACAACGACAGAGAGCATGCAGAACACTTGAAGATAGTGCTATAGACTCTCCGGCAGGAACAACTTTATGCTAAGCAAAGCAAGTGTGAGTTCTGGTTAGACCGTATAGCTTTCTTGGGTCATGTAGTTTCAGAAGAAGGAATTTCAGTCGACCATAATAAGATCCAGGCAGTAAAAGATTGGCCAATCCCAAGGACAGTAAGAAATTAAAAGCTTTATTGGATTAGCTGGATATTACAGGAGATTTGTCCAAGACTTTTCCAAAATCGCAACCCCGTTAACAAAGCTCACCAGAAAGGGAGAAAGGTACCTATGGTCAGAAGAATGTACTACATCATTTGAACAATTAAAAGAGAGACTAATTTCAGCTCCAATCTTGAAGACTCCCTCGGGAACAGGAGGGATGGTTATATATAGTGATGCATCCGGAAAAGGCCTAGGATATGTATTAATGCAGCATGATCATGTCATAACTTATGCATCTAGGCAATTGAAACCACATGAGAGAAATTACCCAACCCATGACTTAGAACTGGCGGCGGTAATATTTGCATTGAAGATTTGGAGACACTACCTTCTGAGGGAGAAAGTATTGATCTATACTGATCATAAGAATCTTAAGTATATTTTCACACAGAAAGAATTAAACATGAGGCAAAGACGGTGGCTTGAATTGATGGCCGACTATGACATAGACTTACAGTACCATCCCGGTAAGGACAATGCAGTCCCAGATGCATTAAGCAGGAGACCAGAGAACAAAGTGTTATTACAATTTACTCAACAGAAAGAATTGCTTCGGGAAATCATAATGTTGGACTTGCTGCTAATACAAGGAGCCGATGAGTCAGGTCAACTAATGACCTTCCAGATTCAACCAACCCTGATAAGTGAAATTAAGGAAGCCCAAAAGGGAGACCCCAGATTACAGAAATTCAGGGCTCAAGTAGAAGCTGGATTAAGAACAGATATTTGTATTCATTCGGATGGTGCACTTTATTTTGGTAACAGAATCTGTGTACCACAAGGGGAGGTTCGGCAGAAAGTTTTAGCGGAGGCACACAGTTCGGCTTATTCCATACACCCAGGAGGAAATAAAATGTATCAAGACTTGAAGTAGAAGTTTTGGTGGAACGCCATGAAGGAGATAGCCCAGTATGTGGCAAGATGCTTGGTTTGTCAGCAAATAAAGGTAGAACATCAGAGAACAGCTGGACTTCTATAACCATTACCGATACCCGAATGGAAGTGGGAACATATCACCATGGATTTTGTTACAGCTCTACCCCGCAGTCCTAAGGGTAACAATGCAGTATGGGTAATCATTGATTGCCTCACGAAAGCAGCTCACTTCCTACCTTTCAGAGTAGGTCAGTCAACAGAAGTTCTTGCAGATAAATATATAAAAGAAATCGTTCGTCTGCATGGAATTCCAGTTAGCATCGTGTCAGATAGAGACACGAGATTCCGATCACATTTCTGGGAGAGTCTCCAAGAAAATTTAGGAACTCGTCTAAAATTCAGTACCCCATATCATCCCCAGACAGATGGACAATCTGAACGAACTATCTAAATCCTTGAAGACATGTTACGAGCCTGCATGGTAGAATTTAAAGGGTCATGGGAAGACTATATTCATCTGGTGGAATTCTCTTATAATAACAGCTATCAGGTCAATATCAAGATGGCTCCATTTGAAGCATTATATGGCAGAAAATGCAGGTCGCCAATATGTTGGGATGAAGTCGGCGAAAGAAGACTTATGGGACCAGATATTCTAGTTCAGACAACAGATAAAGTCTGAATTATCAGAGATCATCTTCAGGCAGCACAGAGCCGGCAGAAGAGTTGGGCAGACATTAATAGAAGACCGTTGGAATTCAGAACAGGTGATCATGTATTTTTAAGGATATCACCAACCAAAGGGGTAATCCGATTCGGTACTCGCGGAAAACTTAGTCCAAGATACATCGGCCCATTTGAAATTTTGGATCGTGTGGGAGATGTGGCTTACCGATTGGCATTGCCACCATCTTTAAAAGGAGTACATAATGTATTTCATATATCACAGTTGAGAAAGTATGTCAAGGATGAGAGTCACATTCTAGATCACTCAGAATTAGAACTACAACCAGATTTATCCTACAAAGAGCAGCCGATGGCCATTCTGGACAGAAGTGTTAAAGCATTGAAAAATCGGGAAATTCCATTGGTACTGGTATCTTGGAATAGGCATGCCCCAGGAGAAACTACGTGGGAACGAGAGGATATTATTCGTGAACGTTACCCCCAACTTTTCCATCTTAGTTGGTAAAATTCCTTATCCCTATTCTTTTCTACCTTCACATCCCCATTATCGAAATTTCGAGGACGAAATTTTTGATAAGGTGGATGGATTGTAACACCCCATCCTCAGTATACGTACACAGCTAAGTGTCCTGATTTTTGGAGTGATTTTTTATTTTATTTTATTTTCTTTTCTTTTCTGTTATTTAAAATCTTACTCATATAGCAGTACTGCATGGTTTGACCTTTTTGGTATTCAGATTTGACCGATTTCAGTTTCAAATATTATTTTTTAATATTCTAGATTTTTCATGATTTTCTGAAATTTTTCAGAATTAAATTGTAAATCTTCAAAACCGGTGTCGACCAGTGTCGCTGACCGACTTTCGGATTTTTAATTCACAAATGGAGTTGAAAATCTAAAAACATCTTTCACATTGTTTCTTAAAATAATGTTTTCTATCTAAATGAATTTTTTAGAATTTTTAAAATTTATCAAAATTCCCCTGGATTTGGTGTCGGCCAGTATTATTGGTCGATTCCAGGAATTTTAGTTTACAATTTAATTCTGAAAAATTCCAGAAAATCATGAAAAATTTAGAATATTAAAAAATAATATTTGAAACTGAAATCAATCAAATATGAATACCAAAAAGGCCAAATCATGCCGTACTGCTATATGAGTAAGAAAATAAATAAATAAATAAATAAAATACGCTCAAAAATCAGGACACTTAGCTGTGTACGTATACTGAGGATGGGGTGTTACAACCACCACTGCCAACACCCACGCCGACTGCACCACGAGTTTGCTGCTAAGATCGCCGCAACATCACCTACCTCCTCTGCCACCCGACTCTCCTCCCCGTGTCGCCCAGCTCCTACCACCCTCTCTTCATCTTCCCCAAACTCCTGCCGCCCTTTCAGTTGCCTCGTCGCCTCGACAAGTCGTCGTCTTCAACCACGCCGCCAGCAACCACCATCATCGTCGATGTCCAACAGGAGCTGCAACCAACAACCACCAGATATGTCATCCTTCTCCACTTCCAGATCGCGATGATGCCAGATCAACACCGTCACAGCCTTGCCGTCATCGCCTTGTCCTTGTCAGCACTTCCGTCATCTCCGCCGACCGAATCTCGTCGCCGCTGCCAGTCGCCGACATCACCAGGTTGCAAGAATCAACAGGAGAGAAAACGGCTCATATCTGAGTCATTTTCGAGTCTTGAGCCTATATCAGCTTCGTCAAGCCGAATTTGACAACAGCGGCTCGATCAAGCCGACTTTTAAACGGCTCAAGTCGCTGACGCCATCAGCTCGACGAACAGACCCCGAGCCGCCAGCTCGACCGGAGCCAACTGGAGCCGACTCGAGCCGGCCACCCGAGTCGACACGTGTTGACTCAGATCGACTCAGTTAGACTCAGTCTTGACTCAACTGAGAAAGTTCAGTTACAACAGCAACACAACAATTTAGAGCCCATTACAAGCACGTTCTGTATCCGATTCGAGTCCGTCTAAAGCATTGTAACTGTAGCTATGTCCCGGAGCTACTGAGAAGATTTCACAGCTTTTGGACAGCAGATCCTCCCTCTGCAATTCTCTGTTCGGTGCTAGTATTGTCCATGATTTTTTGGTGATTTTCAGCTCTTGGTGTGGATATTTCTTCAAGGAATTCATAGAGGAATCCTGCATTGGGCATGAACAACTCATTCCCTCAAGTGCATTCTAATTTGATCTGAATTATCGATTGTAAAATTACTTGCAATACTGGTGAGATGCAGTAATTTGTTAGTTGATTTGTACATGCTTCTATTTAGTGATTTGCATTATTGTGTATTATTCTCATCACTTGTAGGGTTGCATTGATCGCATTCAGGACTTAAAACTTTTAAAAAAATTTATTTGCTTCATTTTAGCACACGCATATAGTCTTATTTGAGTTAGAAATTTACATTACATATGTTTTTGCCTGATTTTGCATTTGTAGCCATCATGATTAATCAATATTGGGCATGTACTAGAGGTTGCCAGGAGAGTAGTTGAATTCGTGATTGGATTGCTAGAAAAGCGAAAATAGTGCATAAAGTTAAGCTGAAATGTCCAAAATTTGATGGTTATTGTGATCTTAGTGTTGTAACTGTAGCTACGTCCCGGAGTTACCTAAAAGATTTCACAGCTTTTGGACAGTACATCTGCCCTCTGCAAGTCTCTGCTCGGTGCTAATATTGTCCATAAATTTTTTTGGTGATTTCCAGCGCTTGGTGTGGATATTTTTTCGAGAAATTCATAGAGGAATCCTGCATTGGGCATGAACAACTCATTCCCTCAAGTGCATTCTAATTTGATATGAATTATGAATTGTAAAATTACTTGCAATACTAGTGAGATGCAGTAATTTGTTAGTTGATTTGTACATGCTTCTATTTAGTGATTTGCATTATTGTGTGTTATTCTCATCACTTGTAGAGTTGCATTGAACGCATTTTAGGATTTAAAACTTTTAGAAAATTTTATTTGCCTCATTTTAGCACACGAATATAGTCTTATTTGAGTTAGAAATTTACATTACATATGCTTTTGTCTGATTTTGCATTTGTAGCCATCATGACTAATCATTATTGGCATGTACTAGAGGTGACCAGGAGAGTAGTTGAATTCGTTATTGACGTGCTAGAAAAGAGAAAATAGTGCGTAAAGTTAAGCTGAAATGTCCAAAATTTGATGGTTATTGTGATCCTCGTGTTCTTTGTGACTAGATAACCAATATTGAGTGCTACCTTGATTGGTATAAATTTTCCGATGCCGCTAGAGTCCTATTTGCTAGGAGAAAACTCGTAGGGTCGGCTAGAAGGGAGTCAGTAGAGAGAGAATGCATAAGAAATAAAGTTAACCCAGAGTCTTGGGAAGAAATGAAAGAAACTTACAGAGAAGTACCTTCCCAAATATTATAGGAACCATCTCTTAGACCAATTACACAACCTCCGTCAGGATCATATGTCCATTCAAGATTACATAGCCATATTTGATGACTTAACCGTCGTTATAACGTGAGAGAGCATCGTTCCCAGATTATAACTAGATTTGTTTCAAGCTTAAGATCCAAAATTAAGCGTGCCATGATCATGAGCTCCCATGATCTGAACACCCTTGAAAAGGCTTTTGATTTCGCTTTAAAACTAGACTTGACTTTCAAAGAGTTACTCATTGCTAAAGCCTGTGAGCAGTATTCTTAGTGTGAGAGATATGGACATTATGATTATTAGTACCCCTCGGAGAGTCAACACGTCAGAATTGTGCCTACTAATAATGTTGATGATTCGAAGTTGTTGAGGATGTCAATATTCTTCCTGAAATTACTAACATTGTCGAGGATACACTAGTTGATTTCGGTACACCAATTATTGATGAGGTTCACGTGTCTTCTGATAGTACCAATGATGACGTGGATGAAATAGTCGAGTCTAATATACTCGTAGAGCCTAATAAGTCATTCGAGTTCTCTTATACTGATTATGAGTTTATGGTCGTTCCTACTGAGTTATCTTCTAGTGAGTCATCTGAGTTCCTTGCCAGGATTCAGCAGATAATTTCTGATGTTTTTTCTCTTACTGGTTGCTTAGAGTTTGTGCCTAAGTCCAGTATACCACCATTAGAGGGGTTAGATGTGTATCCTCCTATGCATTCTGTATATATCATTTTCTCATCTTTAAGAGTTATGCCTAGAGTGTCTACTCTATTGCATTTGCATGTAACACATGATGATAATCTTAGTAGACAGATAACAATTTGCAATGACAACTACAAATTTATTGCATACTCATATAGTATTTTGCAGGAGTTCGCAGTTGACAACAAGGTGATTTTTACAAGTCACTCTGAGACCGTGAGAAAGTTGCACGCTTAGGGTAAAGATTCCGAAAGGATTCTAAGTAAGATTGCCTCAATTACCTATGAGTTAGATATTCCATGAGATCCTGGTATCGGCTCAGCCCTAAATAGGTATGATTCACTTTTGTTTACAACATGTGTCTTCTTTGAGCTATTATCATATGCAGCTGTTCATCACAGAGGCCAGCTCCACCTCTACCACCGTGGTTTCGATATAATGCAATAATGTTGATTTCTCGATCACTGCCATGGCTTGATTGAAGTGATTCATGCGAGATGTGGTTCAGTTCTACCCGATCGTATATGTTGTCTATTACAACTGTATTCATCGGAAATGAATGTTTTCAAACCGGTGAGAATTTATAGGGATCATGCTACAATTACTTTCTTTATGTAGCACTTTATTTGTTTTAGTTGTTTTAGTCCCACATCAGTTGTGATGGGAAATATATCTTCGTATGGGCCTATAAAAAGTTGAGACTTGTAGTTATTTAAGTAGTCAATGAATGAATAAAAATTTTCCAGTTAAATTTCTTGAGCCTTGAGTTCTTGAGATTGAAATATGAAGCCTGTGTTGTAAGGGGCGTGAAGCAAGTGGTGTAAGGGTGTGAAGCCCGAATTTATCCTTTTCTTATTTCTTTCCCATCAAACCCAATCTTTTCTTATCTCCTCTTTTCTAAAACTCTAGTTTTCTTTTTCATAAGTTGAAGGTGATTACAATCCATCCCGTATTACATCACGAACAACGCTTGGCCATAGACCAGGAAATGCTGAAAGCTGGCTATGCATCTTCTAGATTTTGGACTTTCAATATACGAGAACTGTGCATATAAAGTTTGCACTCTCTTGGTCTTGAAGGATGTAGAGACTATAAGCTAGGATCTCTTGCATGAAGATCTAGCTTGTATACTATAGACGTATTTGTGAAATTATCTGCCTGGCAGCTCCCTTGGCTTGTTCACTTTTACAATAAATGCTTAGAGTTTTGCTTTAAACAAACTCAAATGCTTACATGTCAATTGAAACTTTTTCTTATTGTCTAGTGGATGTTTTCTTTCCAAGTTGTTAGTTATTATAACACAATTCGATATGTTTGAGAGTCAAAGACATCATTTTCTTCCTCATAGAAACTTTCATGAAGAGATTAACACTTGTCAATGTTCTCAGAGGAGGGCAAGAAAAATTGGTTGCACCTAGGGGGCAATTTTGACTCGACCAGACAAACCAGACTCAACCCGACCCGGAGTTACCGGGTCCAAGTTTGACCTATACGGGTACTGATCATAATTGGGTCGACCCGCCTAACCCGATTATTAAACAGGTGGGGTTAACTCAAACCCGCCAGACCCGATTATTCTCTCTCCTCGTCGGCCTCCTCCTCTACCTCTCGCTGCCCATCGGCCTCCACCCCTCGCCTTCCCCTTGACCTGTGCGGCCTCCCCTCTCACCTCCCTCATCGTTCCCTCCGCCACCGCTGGGCCCCCGCCCCTCCCTTTCTCGCCTCCCTCACCCCTCTCCGCCACCTTGGGCCCCCGACGCCACCACTCCCGCCTCCTCCCCCGTCGCCCCCTCGCCTCACCCTCCTCTGAGATAAAATTGTCAAAAAATGTGTGTGAGCCCGAGTTCGAACCCGGCACCTTTAGCGTATGAGATTAACGTGATGACCAACTATACCATCCAAGAATTTAAAAATATTATGTAGAGAAATTTTATTTAAGTCACGTCAAATAAATCGGGTCGGGTCGGGTCGACCCGGCTAGGTCCGGATTTAAATTTTTTATCCATATATATAATCGGGTGAGTCAACTCGAACCCGATTACGGGTCGACCCGTGATTACCCGACCCGTTTAACCCGACCCGATCCGAATTGCCACCCCCTAGTTGCGCCTTTCAGTCTAATTGTAATAAAGGAGCTTTTACTAGACTGTATGTAGTTCTTCTAACTTACTAAAATGTGTATGGCTTCTTGTTGTTTGATTGTATGATTTTATCCTATATAACAAAGTTGCAATTTCACCATTTATGGAGAAACAAATTTCTGCAGTGAATAGCAAGACCTCATGGTTTTGACTAGGCCTGAGGCTGTGATGGTTAAAAGATTACCTTGAATAACTTTGTGATGATCAATTCTTCACATAGGCTGTTCAAGGTAATGGATAGAATTATCATTTGCATCATTGATGTAGTCCTGAGCTTTGTTTGCTGTTGGTTTCTCTAAGCTTCATTGGTGGTATCTCCAAGATTCATCTCCCACTTCTTTCACTTTGAGTTTGGCTTCCATTATCTCCTAGGCGAGGTATGACTCTGTGATCTCACCTTCATCTCCAAATCATCTCTCCCCCAACCCCATCCCCTCTGCGGCCCCTACTTCCTGCACTAACAGAGGATACCTCATGACTGCTGCTGCTCTCGTGAATGCCCCTCTGGCTGCTGTATTGCTCCTGCCTACTATCCTTCTGCAGTTAAAGCTCTTTTTGTGCTGCTTCCAACCACCGTGCAGCTTCCATCAGGAATCCTGTGGGGTAATTTACAAGCCCCCCGACGTTTCATCACTTCATCCTCCTTTGAGGGCTAACTTTTAGCAGGTTTTCTTGGGCAAGGGCATTGTCACACTGAGATACCCTTACTATTTCTCGAATGCCAACTACAACTCATGTGGCTATACTCTTTTGACTTTCCTCAATACTTTCAGCAACAGAACCTGTTAAGACTAAGATTGCCTGCCTGTAGCCACCTCCTTGTGGCATTGCCGTTTCTTCCCTATGATTATACTTAAGCAAGTCCGTCTTGTATTCTCTTCGCAACTGCCCGTAATTTCGAGTCAAAGTATGATGGACTGATTGGCCTAATTTACCTGTCTCACGCTGCATGAGATGTGGATCTTTATGAAAGTTTCTAGGAAAGCCATCACCTGTGTAATGGGTTCAAGGGGCATGTGTGACGTGGTAATCTTATGATTTTCTGATTTACTTAAAAGTCTGTTGTTCTTTTCTAAGCTTTTATTTTTTTTTTCTGTTGGACCTGTACTCAACATTGCATGTCACCGTCTGAAAATAACCATTTAGTCCGTTTACTTCTTCCTCCTAAATTGCACTCAAGGTTTCACCTTGCATGGATTATTCATCTGGCTAATCAGTTAGCCATTTCTTAACGTCTACTTCTACCTGCCCTTTCAAACCGATCCATCAACCTGTATGCTATTTTGGCCTATTCCGCTCAAATGAGGTAACAAGAAGAATGCCGATTATCCTTCCAGTTGGCTACATCTGTTGCATTGCATTCTCAGACTTCCTTTGTAACTGTAACAATTGTGCCGTGTTTTTGAAGATGTACTTCATTGGGTTCAAACTTCAAAGGCAAACACATTTTTGACTTTTCTGCCCCACTTTGTGAAAACAGCACTGACCTCGGCTCTCATACTATGGAGCACCCACCAAGAGCTCTGTTAGTCAACAAAAGCACAGTCACAATTCCAAGATTGTGCATTCTACTCTTACTGCTTCCCCAAATTCCTGCATAGCTTCATGAGGAAGTGGAAATTACTTCATTTACCAAAAGTTAGACTGGACTTGGGCAAACTTCCGTTTTGTATTTCTAGATCTCATTAGGGATATGCTACAAGTGCGTGACTCTTTAGTAATCTTTTCAATGCATAAACACCGAGCATTTTATAAATATGTTGTTAAGAATTTTATCAGGACAAGGCTTTTAGCAACCATTTGCTTCTTAATTGCATGATTTTAAACTGCATGACCAATAAGTAGATATTCCTATTAGGCCTTCTAGGATTTGTAGGATTTAGGGCAAGCAGCTCTCTTCAATACTTTTTGTCATCCAGGAACTACATCAATTTAGAATGTCGTGTTAGATTGACAACCAGATGCAAAATTTAATCAAATCTTTCATGGAGTCTTGCACTCCTAACTGACCATATTTTGTGGAGAAAAGGCTCAAGTAATGATGTTAGTATTTTGGTTTCTAGTATATAGAAGGTTAAATAATGCTTGAATATTGTTCATATCCTTATAAGACTGGACAATAACTCTGGAAATTGTATAGAACTTCTCAACAATCTCAATAATTTAATTACATGAGGCAAGCATATGTTTGTGAAGTTAATTTCAAACACCTTCAAAGATCATAAACATAAGAGAATGTTATCAACTGTACTAATTTACCAATTTGGTTCATATCCAATCGCAGGCACAGTGCAAATGACTGTTCTCTTAAAGAATTAATTGCACAATGGTGCAAAGGAGTAATACGCAGTAATCAAGATCAAGCTTTTAACTGGCATCAAAACAAATATTAAGATAACTCAAAGAGACCTCATAATTGAATATGTCTCGTATACATACATAAATAGTCTGCCTAATTGGACTCCATTAAGTGGCTTTACTTCAATTATTTTCTGCCTATGTTTATTCTATCTAGTCTATTATTTTATTAAATATTGACAGGTTGAGGCTCTGTTGTTCTTTCGGTTCTGTGGAAGATCAGGGAGAATTTTTGCTCAGGTGGGAATGGTTGTGTAAAATAGCTAACATGAATAGAGATGCCTACGCATTTGGGGAGTTGTTAGCCAAAATTATGTTCCATAACTTGGTTTTTCAAGTTTCAATTTCAGTTTCAGTGTCTTGTATCCCGTTCACATCAACGATATGATATGTAGGGATACCCTCTGCCTATTAAAAAACTGATGTGTCCGACACTAATAAATGCGTAAACCTTTATTCACGAAATTAAGTATGTAAGCTGCCTTTTGACAAAAGAGTTATTTATTGATTAATTTACAATCTTAGAAAAAGAAGTATGCTAATTATTTTGATCAAACTGTAAAAAAATTTGTTTCTACATCAGCTATTTTGATGCAATCAACCATTTTATAAATAATAATGATTTAACACAAGAATTGCGAATTCATACCCCTCAAGCAACCAACTACCGAGCCGGAGCCGGCGCCGCAGCAGCATCAGTTCCGCCCTCCTCGGCCACCTCCCGATTTTTTCTCCCCAAGATCCCGACGAGCCACGCGGCCGGCGTCTGCAGGCAGCCGAGCAAGTACTTGTAGCTCTCCATCCTCGTCGGCATAGACTCCAGCTCCGCGAACTCGTCCGGGCCGTACACCCTCCCCTCGAACACCGCCCCTCTGAAGTCGTTGAACCCCACCCCCTCCTTCTTCTGGAACTCCCTGTAGGGCTTCAGCGCCGCCGGGACCCCGTCGTCGTCGTGGACGAACAGCCACGCGTTCATCCCCGTGGCGCAGAACTTGAGGGACTCCCATTTGGTACCCTTTAGGGTTTGCTCCATGAGGGAGTTCTTGGCGATAATGAGCTTGGCCGAAAAGGGGAGAGAGGCGCGGAGGTTCTGGAGCTGCTTTGTTGAGAGGCCGTTGCAGTAGATGCCGGCGATGAGGTGGCAGTTCTCCAGCTGGCGGCGGAGGGCCTGCTGCTTCGTGAGGCTGACGATGGGGCGGATCGACGTCATTTTTTTCTCTTTTCTGCTTTTCCTTTTTTCGCGGGGAGGGGGAAAGAGTAGGGATGGCTAACGGACGAATCAGGTTGAGTCATCCTCTTAGCTAACGAATCTGTTAGGAGCGGGTTGAACCCGTCTCGTAACAAATTCAAACAAGAAGAATCAAGAAATCGGGGACCGATTCATTATCCGGATTCATCGAAACGGGTCCAACCCGTCTCAGATTTTAATATTATTTTATTTTTAAAAATTTAAAATTTACTCCAGTAACAATTTTTAGAATTGTTGAGGGTTAGATAAAATAAAATAAATAAATAGGGTCTGAAACTAATTTCCTACACACATGTATAATAACATAGAACTTTTAAAAAACAAAAAGAAAGAGGAGGGATTGGGGAAAATTTCCCGACCCGATTAGTCCCGTGATCTGTCACGGGACAAATCTGACCTGTCCCATGTGGGTCAATTCGGTTGACCACCCCTTAACGGGGCGGGTCCGGGTTGACCCGCAACCCGTCCTGTGCGACCCAAACGGGTCGCACAGAGCAGGACAAGGCGGGCGAAACGGGTCGACTCACCCCATTAGCCATCCCTAGGAAAGAGTGGGGTTTTTGATGGTTCGGTTCATGCGTGTGAGCCACGTACACAAACACAATAAGAGGCTCAATCACGCGTTGACACGTGAATTGGAATTCTTATAATCTCTTATAATATGTATGTAAGGCTTACAAACATAACATATTATAAGAGGATCAATACACGTGTCAATACGTGATTGGGCCTCTTATTGTATGTGTGTGTGGCTCACACACATGAACCGGACCCGGTTTGGGGGGTGATGAAGATCGAAGAAAGAACAGTTTCGGGCCTAAGTTTTGTATCCAAAATGAGCCATGATATGATAAACAACAGGCCTGTTAGAGGCGTGATAGTCCCCTTTGTTTTTTCAAACAATAATAATCATGAGACAACGATAATTCTTGAACTTGCAACCACGTATTCCAAACTTTTAAAAAGTTGAAGCAAAAGACAATTGTCCTAGGCTCGATACAAGGAGATTATCAACTCAAGGTATTGGAAACCCATTTCCTTTAATAAATAATATTCATGAATGTGAAATGAATACAATTTTGTTGCTGTGAGAAGCAGGATTCAGTTTGCCATCAAATCGACAATGGGGTGTTAACGTTCAATGTGTGCAGCAATGGGCCAAGAAACAAGGGTGCATAATCAGTGAAGCTCCTTCTTCAGAATATAATCTACTGCATCCTCAACTGTCTCAACTACCTGCAAGAACAGCAAACTACCATAAATTTGGTTTCCATTTTGGATACAAAGGACCGATTCACTAAAAGGATATCGGAAGTGCGACTGTGAATTCAGAAAATAAACTTTGTGAGGAAAACATAATTAGATCTCAAAAGGCAGAATAAATTTGTTGTAAGGTCTACGAGCCTCATCCACAGCCTCAACAAATAAATTATTCATATAGACATACACATACTCCCCAAGGAACAAGTATTACTCAGGGCAATGACATTTTACCTTTATTGGCATGAAACAACATGGTTTAACCAAGCCTTTTCCTCTATGCGATGAAGGGAAGTACATTAAAGGTGATCTAGATTTTCATTTTTCAACAAGAAAAAAAAAAGATGAAGAATTCAAGTTTTCTAAATGGCTGTCAATCTAATGTTAATCCTCTCTGAGTTGGTGACAAAAATCATGGTCTAGGCAACTATGAGCTGAAGTTGAAAAGCTAGAAGGACAGTTAGCGGTTAGCAAACCTTCTTTTTTCGTTCATAAAGCTTAAGCTCATACAACCAGAGAACAACCCTCCACATCACCTGTACTAGGAAAGAATCTAGATGAAGAGGAAAAATGATAGCATTGCTTCAAGACCTGATGCTTGGATGCGGTACTGATGTCAGACACCGTAATATGATTTTAAAGGCTAAAAGCTAGCAAGCTAGAACTGGAAAATTCCGGGATATCAGAAATATGAGTTAAGAAAATATTATCTAAAAGTAACTTTTGCTCAAGCAGCAAAGGCAAGTGAGAGAGAAATAGATACAAATCTTTAATGCCTTCCAACACAATTTCTGCTTTACAGATGATTTTAGTAACAAAAACTAGAGAAGGTGTCTGTTCAGTTCTTTAAGCACATGCATGAGGTTGCTTGATTGTGATATGCTAAGAAGGAACCAAGCTTGATTGTGAAGAAAACATTTTTCTACCTACCAGGTCAGCTGGATACTGTGTGTGATTATCCTTTCCCCGGAAAACCCCAGTCCTTGTAAGAATAGAAAACCATGGATGTCCTGCCTGTAGGCAAGAAACACAAGGTATCAGTAAATCACACTGCAATTTGTGAAAAACTATAAGTTCATTGTTGAGTACACTTCAAACTACTAATTGGAAAAAGGAAGCGTATGGCTTCAGAGTCTCAGATTGAGAAGAGCATTCGGTCATCAGATCAATGTAGCCACATGGATAACCCTAAATTTCTAATGTTGATATGTGTCGCAGTTGAAATGGGCGGAAGTTAGGAAATGGACTGTAACAGACAGAAGTCATTTAATCATGGGAAAATGGCATGAAACACCCCTTTGGTTTGACATGTGCTGCACTTACACCCCCTGAAGATTGAAACTAGTTCATAGCAACCTTGGTTTAGCTTTGACTCAATGTTTGACTTAATAGATGTTTGACTTAACGTTTGGAATTTTACCCGCCAAAGCCCGTGTAGGTCACGTGATAGGATTAAACTAATAAATGTTTGACTATGTTAAGTCAAACATTGGGTCAAAGCTAAACCAGGGTTGCTGGGAGTTAGTTTCAATCTTCAGGGGTATAAGCGCAACACATAGCAAACCATAGGGGTGTTTCGTGCAATTTACCCTTTAACCATATTGGTTAACTGGCGGGCATCGTTTTATCATGTTGACACAAAATATGTGTCCATCTAGTTTTATCTAATGTAATGAAACCAGGTAGATAGTGACAATTTATATAATAGGCAATCCTGGGGTTTAGACAAACCTTAATGACACCATTAATGTCAACAGCAGGATTATCGCCAATCATATAGATAGTACTAAATTGATGTCCTTTTACTTCATTCACAGTATCCTGATCTTGGTCAATACTTGATAAAATCTGTCCCAGAATAGCTTCTGCATTCTTGAACACAAGTGGGTTTGGCTTCCCAAAAGAGGTAAACTTCAAAGGGTTTGTATGAATTCTGCGCATTTAGAATAACTGTATGAAGCTCCACATAATTCCATGTTAAATAATACAAACAACTCTCGATACACGAAGTTACCTGTTGAAAATGCTTTCCAGTGCTATCCTAAAAGCACCCATTCCAAGACGTTCAGATGGAAATGCAGCCTGCCCTACATTTCCAATAGACATCAGCTTCCTCTACTGCTTTACTATGTCTGCTACAAAAAACCTTTTAAAGAACTAAGATACTGAAGGATTAAAGCCTCAGCTTACCTGGTATTCAAGATCATCCGCTGCAAAGTAAAGTGGCGGTTGATGTCCTACATCTTTTCCAGGAAGGCCCCACACCTTAAAATATCGCAGAGAACCTACAGAAATGCAAATTATTCAAAATCATGCCAACAATTTATACAAAGTTCAGGTTGTTGAAATTAACACAATTTAGATACCTTGTATTATTATTAAAGTTAAGATGATATTCAGAAACTATTATATAAAACTTAATACTGTTGGGAAAGAGAGTAAGAAGCTTAATAAAAACCAAGATGTGAAAAATATGCTATCATTCATAAGGATGATATGTGTCATACTGTGCCATGAATGCTCTTAAAGCCGAAATACATACCCGTAGCCATAGATAAAGGCTTTGGCTTGAAAGGAATGTCAATATATGATAAAGAAAACTTCCAGAACAAGCAAAAGAGAGAAGAATGCATCCTCTGAGAAAACCATGCTACAAGGATCGGCTAAAATCTTGCAACCCCCCCCCCCCCCCCCCACCAAAACCCCCATAAAAAAAGGAAGAAAAAAAAAACCACCAAAAAAAAAGGAAACAAAAAGGGTTTAAGAATAACTCTTGCCTGAGCTTTATTGTTGCAATGATGATAGATCAGAGGATGTAGATCACATCAGAAAGCAAGATTTATTGTAACAACTAACAAGTACTTTTGTTAAAATAAATAATTAAAGAAAATATCTTGTTGCATAGTCTAGGTGGCACGAACACTTCAGATGTGGAGTTGTGTCATATTGGACACACGTACCAAACATTACACTTCTATTTTCTATATTATTTTCAAATTTTTTTGCACGTCCACGTGTCATGTCATGCACGCGTCTGCGTGTTCGTGTTCGCGCAACATAGTGCATAGTGAGCTGTCTTTTGTCCACTGGATATAGGAAAGATTTGAGTTTTGAGACATCATATGGCTAGAAAAATATCATATGCTGAGACGTTTAATGCTAGAAAAACTCCAAGGCAGGGTGTGAGACCGAGAGCAGCTTACTTACAGTTCGCACGTCACCTTCAATGAAGTCGGAAGGTCAATCCAGCATTTGTATATGTATTTTATTGCATATATGAAGTCCAGTTTGGAGGCATAGGTGCCCGTTCTATGTAAGACAACCACATTGTCTAGCTATTTCTGATGCAATACCCTTTTTATGGGACTTCATTCTATGTTTGCCCTGATTTGATGAAGACCAGTTATGGACTGAGTTTTTGGCAACAGGGAGGTGCTAAAGGGGTCTGGGAATGGTCTAAGAAGGTTTCTGGTGTTCCCCGTGCGTGCTAATAGCTTTAACATGGTTTCGATTTTGATTGTCCTGGCACTGTTTCTTACGCAATTTCAACACCCCACCCCCAACACATGCACAAAAAAAGCACCCCCCCCCCCCCCGGCCCCCCAACAACACACACACACAATAAACCCCCAAACAAAAACAAAAAACTAGTCCCATGTGGTCCATACATTGCAGGAAGTAAGAAATCCCATGGCAGGCTCTTCTTTGAAGAAGAGTTGGTGTTTGAATTCATGATGGATAAAATCTATCCTCCACGACCTTGGTTTCTTGTGAAATCTCTCAAAATATTTGGTGATAAAAAATTACAGGATAAGTGACAGTGCTTTCAACATCAATTCAAATGGATTATGAAAGATCCAGGTTATATTATGAATCAATTACGATACTATCTGCAATTTGAAGACAACGAGTGACACACATCATCACTCATGATCAAAAGACGGGCACCTTGTCCTTTTACATCAATATACTCCCAAAAACTCCTTGCCTACAGGCCTCTCCATCTATCAATGCACAAGCTTATTTGACGCCATAGATCAATTCCAAGGAACACTCCTTGTTTATGACAAGCATCTACGAGACAGCTAAGGACGAGATATTTTCATCAAGTTTGGTTCCCTTTCAGAGGTTTTGCTATCTTTTGTAATAATGTAATATGAATGTGAAAAGACATTGCATCTCCTTTTCTCACGTGATTACTCCTATTGGAACCTTATTGCACCAGTTAATGGACGCCGCATGAACATCCCAGGAGACCTCCACAATGTGATTTTGGACTTTATCTTTGGTTCTATTGCTTAGGTGATCTTCACCAATGTTGTTTGGAATCTTCAGAGAAAGTGGATAAATATTCACAGCCATGTCCCAAAGTTTTCTAAGTTATGTTTCTTAGCCCAATTAGAAAGAATATATTGTTCTTGCGAAGTTTATTGGGATCCTAGCTGTTTATTAAGAAATTGGAGAGCCATACCTCCTTGTTTTAGACATAAAAATCATCTACTTGTGATGATCATGAGTCTATAAGTTCTGTTGTTCATAAGTTCCATGCTGGTTCTGACCTGGGTAATCACTTTCGTCTTTTGAAGACATGGAGATATTTTTTTCATAGTTGATACAAACCAGGGCATGCCTCAGCTTTGACACAGACCTCCATCCCCGACGGCAACAACAAAAAAAGAAAAGAGAAGAGAAGCGAACATATCAAAATGTACCAAAAACATGTAGGTTATTGGTTAGAAGATAAACACCTGGATGTCCCGTCCCCAATCAATGGGATCACTAACAACAAATGCTCCTTTGACCCTGTCGGAGGAAACATTGTATCTCAACTGGGATTCCTTGCAGCCATCCTTCGCTTGCTTAGCTGCCCAGCCCTTAAATTGAGACAGGGGATCGATGTCTGGGAAGTATGATGCATATTCATCCATGGAAAGAACTTTTCTAAAGAGAAAAGGCAGACACCAATAAAGCTTATGCATTCTAAGCTGCTCTTGTTATGCATTTGGGCTCTTAAATAAGTAATGATTTGCACGTTTAAGACTCACTTGAAGCCGTACTCTGACATTACTGCAGCAGGTTCTCCTTTCCCGATAGCAACAATAAGCTCATTTTCAAATCTGCAATATCAGAGATACACAGGAAATGATGAGAAATTTCATCAGTACCAAAGAAATAAGAAACGGTGAAGTAGTAAACTAAAGTTCGAGAAAAACAAAAAAACTGGAGGTTCCTCTTTTCATAGAGCATACAAATGCCAGAAGAATATAACATAAAGAAAATATGAACAAAAAACTCTAAGTCATGTATACATAATTTAAGTTATACAACTCAGATAAAAAGTACACTATCGTTAAGATGTCTATACCGGTTCACCAGTTCTTTGAAAGGTGAATGTCCCAGGACCACCTGCATAATGTGTCACAAAGAAATTTTTCACACAAATGGCAAATTTGTCGAAAGCGACATAGAAAAGTGAGGTGAAAATATAAAGTTAAAATTGAGATTGCAATTATACATTAACTGAAGTACATCATTACAGGCTCAACTAGTGGCATTTTTTATGTTGAGGGGGCAGTCCATCATGCGGCTTATGTGATATATATTGTATTATCTGCTACAAGAAAAATTATACTTCCACCAAAAAAAAGTCATGTTCTGTGTCAAATACCACCCAGATCATGTAACTAGTTTCCATGCAGTTACAAGCTTTATTTATATATTCTAATGACAAAAACATGTCACCTAGATGTATTCGGGACACTCTAGACTTCGCAAATGATTGGATCACTAAATCCTCAATCAGGCTAATTCGATAACCTAAACAATATGCGCTTGAGAAAAATTTTAAACTTGATCATCGTTGTGCGTAGCTTAGTTACAAATTCAGTTTGACAAAATATGCTGGTATAATCCTCGTTTTCACCGTCCCTCCCGTGGTTAAGGAATTCCCATATGGATTCAAATGCAATAATAATCCCCACTGACGTGAAACGTGTTTGTGTACAAGTACGGAAGCTCAGCAACAAAGCAAATCAAGCACGTCTCACTCACAAAAGGTGATCGATCTAGGCTACGAGTTATCAGTTTGAATTGAAGACTAGTATTCATTGATATAAAGTTGTATTAATGCAAAAGGTCTCGAAGTGTAACTGAATTACTGATAACAATGTTCTAAGTTGGCAAAGTCCAATATATAATATTCAGATTAAGTACAAGTTAACAAAGCAATGCGCTCAATCTTACATTTAAATGGTGAGCAGGCAGAATAATAACGTAATAGAGAATTATTACTGTATAGAACTAATTGTTGGCTCAAAGGCTTTCCACCCTAGTTTTGATGATGATTAACTCATGTAGTTATGTTTACTAATTATCTTGTGATTTTAGTTACAGATCTTTGATCAAGATATTAGTTGGTGATTGCTTCAAAAGAGGAGTTTGGAAGCCTTCACTTGGTGATTCCCGTGCCCGAGCATCAAGATCTTTCCTTTGCACTCGGTGGATCACGCGTTTGGGAGCAAGTCTACTTGAAGATGGAGGTCATCAAGAAGACTTAGGTATCCTAGTTTAGATAGTGTGTTTAGATCCATTTGTAAAGTTTAGTATAGTTGATATGCTCAAGTGCACAAACACACACGTTTTATGTTTGATTTTTGGTTTTCATGAATAGTTAATCAAAACAAGTTTAATTGATATATGTATAGTTGTTTCATTCTATACATGCATGCTTAACTTTTAAACAAACTTATTTTGACTTTCCTATTCATGTATTGAAAAATCCAAGTTTGATAAAAATACATGTTTTGATTTTTGGTAAAAATGATAAGACACAAAAATAGTTCAAATTGCTTGATAATTGAGTTGAAATTTTTATCACATGTTTATATATCAATGCAAAATGATAAAACTATTTTTGGGTATTTTTACAAGACTTAAAAGGATTTTTAGAAATATTTTAACATGTATTTTCTGTCCCAGAACAGTGGCTGACAGGCCAGGTCGGCCGACCGCACGGGTCGACCGCACCAAAAGCCGGTCGACCCTTGCAGTCGACCGACGTGCACAAGCTTGTGCACGTTTGGCAGTCACAGGGACGGTCGGCCGGGCGGCCGACCGGACCTGAGAGCAAAGCTCTTTGTTTATTCGGTCGGCCGGGCGGTCGACTGGTTTGCTCCAACGGTCGGATTTTTGACCGTTGGCGGTCGGCCGGCCGGCCGGCCGCTAGCCTGTCAGGCTGACAGATCAGCCTAACGGCTAGTTTCTGGTTTGGCCTATATAAACCCCATTTCTTTAGGGTTTTGGCTAAGATTTTTAGAGCTAATTTTCTCCCATTCTCTGGTTTTAAAAACAAGTTTTAAAAAGTGTTTAAAGAGCAAAGAGACTCATTCTATTTGTTTTTAAGTGTTTTGTTATTTTCAAAGAAAATAGGTTTTTGGGAATTGTTTCTTGATCTAAAATTCTATATTCATTTGGTATTTTTCCCAAGAGATTTTCTTTGATCAAAACACTTGTTTTCCACACTTGAGCCTATCTTCTATCCTAATCTATTTAGGATCTTTTTGTTTGTGGAAAAGGAGAGATTGTTTGTGGTTGAAAGAGACCACCTATTGTAAACCCTCATTATTTGGTTGCTCCTCTTTGGTAGAGGTTGAGGTTGTGGATTTGAGGTGATTGGTTTGCTCCCTCTTTGGTAGAGGTGGAGATTGGTGTTTACTCCCTCTTGGTGAGGTGGAGTTGGTTGTTGGTTTGTATCCCTCAAGTGTGAGGTGGATTGGTTGTTGTATTGACTACGGACTTACCCCTCGGTTGTGAGGCGGTGTTTGAGAGAGGAGTTCGGTACTCCCTTTGTTGTAACAAATCCTCCTCGGTGGATGTTCCTTCTGTGGGAGATAGTGGATTGGAAATCCTTCACGGTGGTGAAGGCGGGGATGTAGAACTAGGGGCTCGAACCTCGAAACATATCTTGGCTTTTGCGTTTGATCCATTGTCTCTCAACTCTCTCTCTCTCTATTTACATTTGTGCAAAGCATCATTCTTCATTCATATCATTCATTGCTTGTGTTGTGCCTTGCATATTTCATATTGCTATATCTTGTATATGCTTGGTTGTTTGTGTGTGCCTCACTTATACTTAACCACAAGAGCTTCACATAGCACCTCAACCCATTCAAGGGGAATCAAGAGGAGTTAGTCCAGAGCCCTTCACGGGGAATTCGGCTACACTTGTGTGTTGTATTAAGTGTGTTGCAAAATTTGCATTAACTTCCGCATTTAGAGCATTTAGTTCCTAAATTAGCACGTACACCTATTCACCCCCTCTAGGTGTGCTTTCAATTGGTATCAGAGCCTACGCTCTTGATACTTAGACTTAACATCCTAAGAGTGAGATCCATTTACTTGCTAATCTCTTGTTTGCATTTGCTTGTTTGCACACATATAGTTTACCATGGACTTCATGACCCCACCTATGTATGATGCTTCCAACATTCTTGTCTGGAAGACTAGGATGTCCATATACCTCCAAACCCTAAGCTTACATGTTTTCCTTGCGGCCACCAAGAAATGCTATCTTAGAAACCGCAAGCATTTAGGGGCCAATGCACAAGCCCTTGAGGCCATTAGAAGCACATTAAATAAAGAATATCTTATGCTTGCTTCTAACTTTGATTCCGCATTTGCAGTGTGGAATATGTTGACAACCACCACCTCCAAACTTCAATTGCCAATCCAACCGGAGGAGTCTAGTGGAGAATCCGATTCTCAATGCTTCATGGTCCAAGGGAATGACTCCCTTGAGGTACATTCGGAAACTCAACTAGATAGTTTTGATGTCAGTTCTTCATGTGATGATTATGTTGATGCTCACGCTTTGAATGAAGAACTCTCAATTGTTTGTGAAAAATTAATAGAAAAATATAAGATTTTGAAAAAGAAAAGTCTAGGCCTTGAAAAAGAAAATATAAGTTTGCATTCTAGACTTAACCATGTTTTGCAAGAGAAGGTTGAGGTCTATAATGAAAGGGATTCATTGAGATCTCAACTTGAACTTGCATTAAAAGAAAATGAGTTTTTAAAATATAAAAATGATTGTGAAACACATTTGAAGAAAAATGAAATTTTAACTTCAAAAGTTGATTTTGTTTTAAAAGAGAATGTTACTTTGAAAAATAAAATTATTTCTATTTCAAATGATTTAGATATTTGTTTAAAGAAAAATATTGTTTTGCAAAATAAGATAGATGCACATGTTTGCCATGCTAGGGTAGTTCCATCTAGCACACCCATTGCATGCCACACTTCTTTGATTAACAATGATATATCCATGCTTAAGAAGAGTGTCGATTATTTGGGCTCCACCTTGAGCCAATGTGTTTTGGGTCATACACGTTTGGAAACTTTGTTTCGAAAGAAACAAGTTTCATCTATGCATGCACACCCTCCACGGCATACACATGCTCCTCACGGACACCATCACACGTATGCTCATGTGTACACTTGTACACATTGTGGACGTATGGGCCACCTTGCTAAATTTTGCTTTGATAGATTACATAATGTAAATTTAGCAAATAAGTTTGTTTGGGTTAGAGAAGGTACTAACCCCCATGGACCCAAGAAGATATGGGTACCAAAGACCACCCCTCCTCTATTTGATGTAGGTGTGGGCTCTCACATGACGTGAGAGTATAGGCACCTTGGAGTGGATGCGTTCCGTGTTTAAAGAGAACATTTTTGGATGCATCACTTTCAAGGGATATTTGGTGGAGAGGACCATCATGTTTTGGAGACAAGGAAAGTTGCCTTCTAGGTTTTGGTAACGATCCCTAACTCCTATTTATTATTTACATGCTTTTCATATTCATTGTTTATAGCATGTTTTGATTTTTTTATTACTATGAAAATGCCATGCTTATTAGATTTGTGATATACATGTTTAGTTATTTTGAGACACCCATGTTTAATATGGATAAATTCTTTTGTGTTCTCACTATTTGGTTGCTATTACGTATATCATAGTTCTAATAACATGTGAATATTCATAATAATCATGTTTCTGTTTTAATTATGTTTATTTATATCTCGTTTTGATGCTTCATGATTTGAATATTAGTTTAAATGTTAGTTTTTGTCAACATTAGGATTTATACTTGTACATATTGTGGGCCACAAATAAATCTATATATGTTTGGGCTTGATTGCTTATTTGAACCCATTAGATGTGCTAATATAGTCTAATTTTGATGATTCATACATTTTAAACTTGTATTCCTATTTTTGGATTTGTTTTATGAGTTTTCATTTCATGTATATGTTTATTTTGCCAAATTTTAAGATATACATGTATACCTTTGAGTCATTTGCCTTTCATGCAAATCTATATATATGGACTCAATTGTGTTTAGGGATATGTATGTATACTTATTGTGTTGACAATTCATACATATACCTTGAAATGAAATTTGTTTTCGTGAAAATTTAGTTTTTCTTAATTTCGTGTTTATTTGTTTAACTTCATGTATATGTCTATTTTATCCAAATTATTATTATACATATACATCTTTTGAGCCACGTGTCTTCATGCATATATCTTAGTGGACTCGTTGTGTTTGGATATGTATGTATACTTTAGTTTGTATAAGACATACATATACCTTGAAGATTAAATAATTTTGATGATTTTCATTGTTTCAAGGAATTTTGAGCTTAATTGGAAATTTCATAATGCCATGTCACACATTACTTGTACACTCACCATTTTTTAAAATATTTCTCATGAGTATGTTTTCATGAGCATGTATGGACTTTATTGAATATTGAGTGTTTTTAAGTGCTATGTGATTTACATGTGTTTTATGAAAATTATTTTTAGTTTATTCCTTACTTGAAGGATTTCGTACTAGTTAACAAAAATTTCCATTTTAACTAGTTCGTATTCTTCGTTTTGATATGAGTTATACCATGCTTTTATTGTTATGTCAATTGGTATCATTGAACTCTTTCAATTAGTATCAATCTTGATTCTTTTGTATACTCATATGTGTTTATGTATGTATGCTTTCATTTCAATGGTATCAATGTCTATTGGTATCTATTTTTTTCCATACATATATGTTTTATTTGTGCCTACTATATTCCTATATCTTAGAGCACAAATATTTGTTTATGCTAAGCTTGAAAATTTCTAATGATTGATTTGTTTTCAATTAGTATCTTAAAACAAGCTTATGCATGTTTTTTATAAAGGGGGAGAAAATTTGATTTTGTCTTTCAATTGGTATTTGATTCCCACTCCCTTACTTTATGATAGAAAATAAATTTAAATTTGGTATCATATTTTCAAAATGAAAAATATTTACAATTGGTATCAAAATTTTTGTTTAGACATTCAAAATTTATTATGTTTAATTTCAATTGGTATCAAGATTTTCATATGTTTTGCTTAAAATTGGTATCAATATTTCTTTCCTTTTAATTGGTATCAAGATGCTATTCTTTGACATATTTTCAATTGGTACCTTAATTGATTGTCACCCCTATTTGGTTTTTGTTTTTATTTTAGACAAAAAGGGGAGATCATTGTCTTTATTAACCCTTTTGTTGATTCATGGTTTCGAACAAAAAGGGGGAGAAAAATTTATTGATTTGGTTTTGCTTTTACCCCTTATTGATTGTTTCTTTGTATTAAAAAAGGTGAGAAGATTTTGTTTTATTTTAGTTTTTACCCCTTTGTTGATGATTGACAAAAAGAGGGAGAAAGATTGTGGTTTATATATGCATATTTGTGTTTTGCATATATTAAGTTTAATACTGTTTAATTTTAATTGGTCTCTAGAGCATGCTTTGTTTTGAATATTTCATTTGGCATCTAGAGCATCTTGTTTATGCATTGTCATTCATGCATATTTATGTTTATTTATTTTATGCATGAGTTAAGGGGGAGCTTCTTTGAAGCTTAACTTTAATCCATGCATATATAACTCCATGAGTTTTGTCATCATCAAAAAGGGGGAGATTGTTGGCCCAAGGACTTTCCACCCTAGTTTTGATGATGATTAACTCATGTAGTTATGTTTACTAATTATCTTGTGATTTTAGTTACAGATCTTTAATCAAGATATTAGTTGGTGATTGCTTCAAAAAGAGGAGTTTGGAAGCCTTCACTTGGTGATTCTCGTGCCCGAGCATCAAGATCTTCCTTTACACTCGGTGGATCACGCGTTTGGAGCAAGTCTACTTGAAGATGGAGGTCATCAAGAAGACTTAGGTATCCTAATTTAGATAGTGTGTTTAGATCCATTTGTAAAGCTTAGTATAGTTGATATGCTCAAGTGCACAAACACACACGTTTTATGTTTGGTTTTTGGTTTTCATGAATAGTTAATCAAAACAAGTTTAATTGATATATGTATAGTTGTTTCATTCTATACATGCATGCTTAACTTTTAAACAAACTTATTTTGACTTTCCTATTCATGTATTGAAAAATCCAAGTTTGATAAAAATACATGTTTTGGTTTTTGGTAAAAATGATAAGACACAAAAATAGTTCAAATTGCTTGATAATTGAGTTGAAATTTTTATCACATGTTTATATATCAATGCAAAATGATAAAACTATTTTTGGTATTTTTACAAGACTTAAGAGAATTTTTAGAAATATTTTAACATGTGTTTTCTGTTCCAGAACAGTGGTTGACAGGCCAGGTCGGCGACCGCACGGGTCGACCGCACCAAAGGCCGGTCGACCCTTGCGGTCGACCGACGTGCACAAGCTTGTGCACGTTTGGCAGTCACAGGGACAGTCGGCCGGGCGGCCGACCGGACCTGAGAGCAGTGCTCTCTGTTTATTTCGGTCGGCCGGGCGGTCGACTGGTTTGCTCCAACGGTCGGATTTTTGACCGTTGGCGGTCGGCCGACCGCTAGCCTGTCAGGCTGACAGATCAGTCTAATGGCTAGTTTCTGTTTTGGCCTATATAAATCCCATTTCTTTAGGGTTTTGGCTAAGATTTTTAGAGCTGATTTTCTCCCATTCTCTGGTTTTAAAAACAAGTTTAAAAAGTGTTTAAAGAGCAAAGAGACTCATTCTATTTGTTTTTAAGTGTTTTGTTATTTTCAAAGAAAATAGGTTTTTGGAATTATTTCTTGATCTAAAATTCTATATTCATTTGGTATTTTCCCCCAAGAGATTTTCTTTGATCAAAACACTTGTTTTCCACACTTGAGCCTATCTTCTATCCTAATCTATTTAGGATCTTTTTGTTTGTGAAAAGGAGAGATTGTTTGTGGTTGAAAGAGACCACCTACTGTAAACCCTCATTATTTGATTGCTCCCTCTTTGGTAGAGGTTGAGGTTGTGGATTTGAGGTGATTGGTTTGCTCCCTCTTTGGTAGAGGTGGAGATTGGTGTTTACTCCCTCTTGATGAGGTGGAGTTGGTTGTTGGTTTGTATCCTTCAAGTGTGAGGTGGATTGGTTGTTGTATTGGCTACGGGCCTACCCCTCGGTTGTGAGGCGGTGTTTGAGAGAGGAGTTCGGTACTCCCTTTGTTGTAACAAATCCTCCTCGGTGGAGGTTCCTTCGGTGGGAGATAGTGGATTGGAAATCCTTCACGGTGGTGAAGGCGGGGATGTAGAGCTAGGGGCTCGAACCTCGAAACATATCTTGGCTTTTGCGTTTGATCCATTGTCTCTCAACTCTCTCTCTTTACATTTGTGCAAAGCATTATTCTTCATTCATATCATTCATTACTTGTGTTGTGCCTTGCATATTTCATATTGTTATATCTTGTATATGCTTGGTTGTTTGTGTGTGCCTCACTTATACTTAACCACAAGAGCTTCACATAGCACTTCAACCCATTCAAGGGGAATCAAGAGGAGTTAGTCCAGAACCCTTCACGGGGAATTCGCTACACTTGTGTGTTGTATTAAGTGTGTTGCAAAATTTGCATTAGCTTCCGCATTTAGAGCATTTAGTTCCTAGATTAGCACGTACACCTATTCACCCCCCCCCTCTAGGTGTGCTTTCACTAATAAGTCCAAGAGAAAGAAGAATACATGAAGATCACCTAGTAGACCAAGATCAAATCTGAAGATGCTCCAACAGTGGCAACTATGTATCACTTTCAGCTTCAAAGAGATCTCCTGGAGGTTGCTCTTGAACCACTTGAGTGAAGAATAGATGTGGACACAAGATGAAGATGGGTTGAGCTCTCGGAGTTTAGATGAAGTATGGATGATCATTTGAGTAAACAATTTCAAAGAACTTACCGTCGTACTCCAAGAAGGATGAAGCGAATTCAATTTCAGACACGAGGCATCTGTGTTGGGTGGAACAGTGAAGGAGAAATAGGAGTGAAACTCTGGTGTTGTGATGGGGAGATAGTAAGGAAAGGGTTGATGGTCGGAGCAAATAGAGGGGGATAGGGAGGTGATGCAGACACTGGGTGAGCGTTGCTCTGGAGAAGAAGGAAATTGGGACTGGACGAGATTAAATCAGTAGAGGACAGACAAATGGACATGGTGATGATCGGTTGTTGTCGGCAGAAGATTAGCAAGTTGGGGATTGGTTTGAGAAGAAGACAAAGAAAGAGGAGGATAAAATAGGAGTAGTTAATGTCAAATAGGTACCAGAGGGAGAAAGGGAGAGGACCAAAGAGAGAAAGGCAGAGAAGTACAAGACCAGAGAGAAGAAAACAGAGAAAAAGTACTAGACCAGAGAAGAAGACAGAGGAAAAAAAAGATCACAGAAGAAGACAGAGAGGAAGACAAAGAAAAATAGAGAAGGCAGAGGAAAAAGAGTGCAGGCAAGAAAGTTTTGACTTCAAACATTCATTCATTAACCTCAAACCAAGTACACACTTGCCTACATATAGGCTACAAATTGATAACTACCCACACAACTCAATATTGATAACTACCGCACAACTCCATAACTATCCGTTATTATACAACTACCCATGACTTGTCTCCACTACTCAAGTAAATACAAAGAAAATACAAAATATAATACAACAAAAATACAAAGCAAATCAGCAAATATAGTGAGAAATACAGCTAAAATACAAATACTAGATGAGCTTCAGAACTATATCTCTGGACTCATCAAACCGGTGTGCTGCCTGCGCTGATAGGCACGACCGTAACACGCACGTGTTCTGATGCCCCCATCATTTCCCTAGTAGGGAAAACTATACTCCGTTGAGTGGATATTATTGGTGCTCTCGTACTGCTCTAGAGCATCGAGATCCAGACGTTGTACATCCTCTCAATCCAACCAGGTGTTGTCGGATTCAGATTTTCCTTTCCAATGGACCAAATACCACCAAGTTCCACCATCAATAGTAGATATAATTTCATCCTCTATTATTTTATCAATATGTTCTATTGTATAGGGTGGAACATTTAAAAGTGGAGGTAAGGAGGGTCCCTCAGGAGTAAGATCTTGGGTAGGCTCATCAAGTAAGGGGTTACTCGAATTGAAATTCGAAACTTTGTACATTACCAGATCTTCAACATAAATATAGAACTAATACCAAAACCTTCAAGAATGTTCAGAACATATGCATTATCATTCATTTTTTATCACTTTAAAAAGACCTACTCCACGCACATGCAATTTTTTATAGTTCTAGGAGGGAACAGTTCCGGACGAATTCGAATAATCACAGTCTCCAATTTCAAACCTTTTAACTTTTCGATGAAGATCAGCTCGAGCCTTGAAGGTTACATTGCTTTGATTTATTTTGTTGCCGATTTTCTTGTATAATTCATGAATATGTGATGCAAATGTAGACGCAAACTCAGATGTCCGAGTATACTGACCCGTAGGAATGAGATCTATAGGTTGTATAGGCCATACACGACTTATGTTAGACTCATCCCTATTGTCTATTGATGGAATTGTTATATGAAAATTCGGCAGTAGAAAATTTCAAATCCTAATCGCTGAGACGTTCACCAACTAAATTCGCAATAAATTACCCAAGCTTCTGTTCATCACTTCGGTTTGACCACTGGTTTGGGGTAGAAGGCAAAATAGTATTTTAGTTTGGTTCTAACTTGATGCCATAAGGTTTTCCATAAAAAGCTACTGAATTTGACATCCCGGTCAGACACAATGATTTTTTGGAGTCCATGCAATCTCACAATTTCGTGAAAAACAAGTTTGACCACACGAGAAGCATCAAAGGTTTTTGAACAAGGTATGAAATGAGCCATCTTAGAGAAGCTATCAATAACTATAAGTATTAAATCATGTTTCGAAGAGTTTTCGGGAGACCAAGCATGAAGTCCATGCTAATGTCCTCCCAAGAACGATTTGGAACAAGCAAAGGTGTAAGTGTTCTATTTTCGTTGTTTAGCTAACTGGCACATGTGACACCTACCGACAAGCTTAGCAACATATCTATTAAGACTTGGCCAATAGAAATGATATTCAACGTGCTCAATACTTTTGCGATTTTCAAGATGACCAGCGAGACCACCTGCGTGCAATTCCCAGACCAGATATTCTCTCACAGATGTACGAGAGATGCACAACTTGCGAAATCAAAACAGATAGCCATCTTGCGGAAGAAAGTCATCTATTTCGCATGTCACTCCGCTATTCAACAAAGTGAGAATTTCTTGAAAGTCAGGACACGATTCACACCCAGCTTTCAACTTATCAAATTCGACCACCTAATTGCTCAATATTGTTGAAATTGACAAGTGATGAATGAGCACATCAGCAATCTTCTTTTCAACTCCGGCTTTGTGGCGAAGGGTATAAGTATACTTTTGGAGAAATTCTACCAACAACCAAATTTGTTGTTAAGCTTCTTCTGATAATTGATGTATTTAAGAGACTCATGATCCAAGAAGATGATGAATTCTTTTGGGAGAAGATAATAGCGCCAGTGGCACAGGGCTGGAATCACAGCATAAATTTTTTTATCATAAGTAGAATATCGTAGTTTGGCGTCATTCAGTTTCTCACTAAAACAAGCTACTGGGTGACTCTCTTGACTTAAAGAGTCCACCTATACCGACTCCCGATGCGTCTTATGCCACTTCAAAACTTTTGAAAAATTGGTAGACGCAAGACAAGTGCTTCCACCATCTTTTGTTTAATCTCTTGGAATACTTTAGTGGCATTCTTCGACCATCTGAACTCGCCAATCTTTAAACAATCAGTTATCGAAGTCATGATCATATTGAATCTCTTGATAAACCGCCGATAAACTGTGGCAAGCCCGTGAAAACTGTGGCAAGCCCGTGAAAACTTCGAGGTTCTGGCCATTCTTCTATGGCTTTAATTTTCTCGGGATCAATAGATACTCCTTCTGAGGAAACTACAAATCCCAAAAATATAACTTTGTTGGTGAAAAAGGTGCATTTCTTCGGGTTTGCGTATAGTTGCTCCTATCTCAACACTCCACATACTTGACGTAAATGATCCAAGTGTTGCTCGTGTTTTTTACTGTAAATGAGTGTGTCATCAAAATATACAATCAAAAAAATTTCAAGAAGGGTCGCAATACTTCAGTTATTACTCTCATAAACGTACTCGGAGCGTTTGTCAATCCAAATGGTATGACCATCCACTCATACAAACCATCCTTCATCTTGAAGGTGGTCTTCCATTCATCTCTAGGGTAGATACAAATTTGGCGGTAGCCACTCTTCAGATTAATCTTAGAAAATATTTTAGCTTCCGCCATCATATCTAACATATAATCCAGCCAAAGAATGGGAAAACGGCACTTTACCGTTATCTTGGTGATTGCGTGATTATCCATACACATACGTCATGTTCCATGTTTTTTTTGGCATCAGGAGAGTGGGTACCGCACAAAGGCTCATGTTTTTTTATAAAGTTTTTCTTCATCAATTCGTCAACTTGTCTCTTCGGCTCCACATGCTCAATAGGATTCATCCTATAATGCGGTAAGTTGAAAATGCTCGCTCTCGAACTAAATCAATAGTATATTGAATATCACACATTGGTGGTAACTGGTCCGGAAGACCTTCAGAGAATACAACAGTGAATTTATTGATTAGGGGGTGACCTTGAAAGGAATTGAGGTGACCGATTCTTCAGAAACTTCTTTAGCAGCAAGAAGGATGATGGGTTTCCCTTTTGTCACTTCGCAATCAATTTTCTTTGCACTGATCAAACTGATTTTTGCTTGTTTAGCTGCAATAGGTTTCTTCTCAGCAATATTGTTTTTTGGCTGCGAGGGAAGCAATTTGACCTTCTTGCCCTCATGCTTAAACAGATACATATTTGAACGACCGTAAATGTGGACATGATTGTCAAATATCTAGGGTCTTCTAAAGATAATTTGGCCACATCATGGTTACAACATCGTATCATATTGTCCTTATAAACAATGAACTTTACAAGGACAAGGCACCTCTGTGTAATATTTAGTGCGGCCTCATTGATCCAGGACACCTTATAAGGATGGAGTACAGCCTTCCGACCAACCTTATTTATAATTAACGAAGAGACGACATTGATACAACTTTTATTGTCCACTATCACCTTACAGCTTCGCTCTATGATGAATGTATAGAAAATGGTGTTGCACCTCCAGTCATCGTTGACCTTCTATTGGGCTAAAGTGCACCTAACTACAAATAATCTGTTGGACTCTTGAAATCGAAGGCAGTTTAGCTTCGCATTCTCTGTATCCTCATTAAAATATTCTTTATCTTCATCCACTTGGTGAACGTACTCATCACCTTCGACCTCAGAATCACATTGATAACCCTCTCCATCAATGAGAGTAGTCATCTATGGACTAGAACACTTGGTTGCTATATGTCCATAATCTTGGTATCTATAACATTTGGTTTGAGGGTTAGGTTTGAGGATATTTCTTTTAACACCCTTACCCTTGACATGAGATTGGTGTTGGGAAGAACTAAGTGTAGATCGACTTTAGTAAGACTATGAAGGAGGTCGGAAAACACTAACCTTGTAGTCTTGATTCTTGCGCAATCTAGCTTCATCCAAGTCTTGTATTAGGGCATAAGCTTTTTTCAAGGTGTCGACATTCCTGGTAAAGAGCTCGCTCCTAAGATCTTCTCGTAATCCGGCTCTAAACCTAGAGAAGACTTGCATAAGAGTTTTAGTCTTGAGCGTGTTATACCAGATAAGGAACTCGTCGAATTTGACAATATATTCCTTGGCAGATTTGATCTCCTGGTAGAATTGACTCCACTTATCTAACAACCTCGAGTAATAAGACGGTGGGAAGAACTTTTGTTTTAGTTGAGTCTTCATGTCACGCCACATACCAATAGGGAATTCTCCTAGTAACTCACGGAGAGTTTCAAGATTAGCCAATATTGATTTGCTTACCCAATCAACTTCATGGTAACAAAACTGACTTTTCGCTCTTCCGACATCATGTGCTATTTGAAATAACGGTCCATTTCTTTCATCCAATCCAAAAATAGTCGTGATTCGAGTGTACCATCAAAAGAAAGGGCATTGATCTAGACACTCCTCATGACACGTTCACCTGGATCTTGTTCATTCCTGAAAGGTTGATGGGGGTTGTTCAGGATGGGTTGAGAAGTAGGTGTTTGCTCACAGTTTGTTTAAATTGGTGTTTGATCTGATTATGTTCAATGGTTAGAAGGTGACCCATAACTTCTTCTAACTTTTGGAGAATTTTGGAATTCATATTAGCAGTTTGGGATTCACTATCTCTCCAATTGAGTCTGGTCTATTGCTGCCAGTTGACATACACTAAAGGAACTAGTTATGAAAGAGATATACTGCCAAATTAGTAATGTATGAATGCTAATTTTTTATAAATAAAATGATGGTTCTACACGCAATGACACGTTCCTAAAATCTATAGGATGCACCCTAAAACATGCATAATTGAAATTCCTAATCTAGACCATGCTCTGATACCAAAAATGATGTGTAACATGTTTGTTTTCAGCTATGGAAGCGCAGCAACAAAGCAAATCAAGTACGTCTTACCAACAAAGGGTGATCGATTTAGGCTACAAGTTATCAATTTGAAATGAAAACCAGTGCTCATGGATATAAAATTGTATTAATGCAACAAGTCTCTAAGTGCAACTGAATTACTGATAACAATATTCTATGTTGCAAAGTCCAATATATAATATTTAGATTGATAATTACATTAAAGCAATGCACTCAATCTTACATTTAAGTGGTCAGCATGCAGAAATAGAATGATAATGTAATAGAGAATTACTATTGTATAGAACTAATAGGTCCAAAGGAAAGAAAAATACCTGAAGATCTCGGAGAAGACCAAAATCAAATCTAAAGATGCTCCAATGGTGACAACTTTGTATCACTTTCAGCTTCAAAGATATCTTCTAAATGTTGCTCTTGAACCACTTAAGCAAAGAACTGGCGTGGACACAAGATGAAGATGGGTGGAGCTCTCGGAGTGTAGATGAAGTTTGAATTATTGTCTGAGTAAACAATCTCAAAGAACTTGACGTCGTACTCCAAGAAGGATGAAGTTAATTCAATTTCAGACACAAGGCATCTCTGTTGGGTGGAACAGTGAAGGAGGGATAGGAGTGAAGCTCTAATGTTGTGATGGGAAAAGTATATGGAAAGGGTTATTGATCGGAGCAAAGCGAAGAGGATGGGGAGGTGATGCGGTCACTGTGGAGGAGAAGGGAGATGGGGCTGACGATATTGGACCAATGGAGGTCAGACAAATGGAGATGGTGATGATCGGTGGTTGTCAGCAGGAGATTGGTTTGAGTAGAAAACAAAGAAAGAGGATGAGAGAATGAAAATAGTTGATGTCACATAAGCACCAGAGGGAGAAAGGAGAAGACCATAGAGAAGAAGAGAGAGAAGTATCAGATCAGAGAGAAGAAACAGAGAAGAAGTACCAGACCAGAGAAGAAGACAAAAAAGACACCAGAGAAGAAGACAGAAAAAAGACAGACCAGAGAAGAAGATAGAGAGGAAGATAGAGAAAAAACAGAGAAGAAGGCAAAGAAAATAGAGTGCAGGAAAGAAAGTTTTGGCTTCAAACATTCATTCATTAACCTCAAACCAAATACACACTTGTCTATGTATAGGCTACAAACTGATAACTACCCCACAGCTTCATAACTATTCACTACCATACAACTACCCATGACTTGTCTCCATTACTAAAGCAAATACAAAGAAAATACAAATAGAATACAATAGAAATACAAAGCAAATACATCAAATACAGTAAGAAATACAGCTGGAATACAAATACTAGATGAGCTTCAAAACCACATATTTGGACTCATAAAACCGGTGTGCCACCTGTGCTGATAGGCACACCCATAACATGCACGTGTTCTGATATCCTCATCACCCACATAACCAAATGCATTATTTTGATGTTCAAATTCTCGAGAATCATTATGAATAAACCGTGAATATTATTTATCCAGA
>JAVJIF010012766.1:0-129249 GCA_038442645.1 Agave tequilana | reverse complement strand
AACTGGTTGATTGTCCACAAGAGGTATAATGCAGACTTTGACCACAAGCTAATTACCCAGGTCAGAGCAAGATTGGTGGGAGGTATCCGCGCAAAAGCGACGGGCCTAATTAAGCCAAACCACCAGCCTTCGGGGTTTCGCCCCTCAATCCCTTTCCTAGACACTGATTTGGCAGGAGTCAAATTCTAACACCTTCCCCTTTAGGATAATCTCCTAGTGATTCGAGATGTCCCTAAGACCAACGTCTATCGGATTTTACTTCGGCTTAGGTTGTGCGTGCTTGGAGATGGTTGTGGGCTAAGGAAGGGTAATGACTTCTCCACCTTATCCTGATTTGAGTTTTGCCCTTAGAATTGATTGTGCAAAGTGTGCAAGATATAGACAAGTAACATTCAAAAGCAAATATCACCCAAGAATGTTTCTTAAACTATATGCTCTACATACGTATCTTGTCTCCAGCTATCTTCAACAGTAATTGTAAAATAAACGTAATTAGACAAATACCTAGAATGCAAGTCTACACGTTTTTAAGCAATTAACAATCACTCAGATTACTGTTGGATTAAAAATAGGGAGTGTGAATATCAAATATAGTAGGAATAATACACAAAAACTGTATTTTTGCAAAGTGGTATGTCCTGCAAAAAAGAGTTTTTTAGTGGTCCACAAATTTTCAAACTTGCACTGTAATTTCTTGAAATTCTGTTTCCTACTTTCGCGAGTTGGGGCACAGAATAACAAGTCTTCACCTGCAAAGCTTGAATGCTAAATCTGAATCTTGACGTCCCTGAAACAAGACACTAAACTTGTTAGAAAACAATTACATCGTTCCCTCACTGGCAACGGCGCCAAAATTGATTGCAGAATGAAAGTGATGAGAATTACCGTGTAGCTTTGGGTTAACGGGTTGTGTCCATGAGGAGGAATGCGATAGAAGCTTTTCGGTGTTTTGTTAAGTAACAAGGAATGGAGTTGGTGTCTTTCTTTTTTTTTTTCTTTTTTTATATATTGAAAAAGAGAATGGAGAGAAGGGAAATGATTAAAAGAAAAATTGCAAACTTAGAGAAGGCTTTGGAAAAGGTGATTTTTTTAAAAAAACTTGAAGAGTGATTTGTTGTTTTTAATATAAGAAGAAGATCTAGGCTCACTAATTTTCTACTCAACTACGTACTTATCTTAAGAACATTTGGATGCATCACCTTTATCATAGGCAAAAACCTTTAGTTTCTTTTAATGTCTAAGTAAAACAAATAAGATGGCTTTGGTTGAATTCTTAAGCCCTTTCTTAACACATCATTAAAAAGAGAACATTAAACCATCAAGCACGAAGAAGCAAGTATGGAATAAAAACTGATTAAAAAGATTTGTGCTTTGAAAGTCCAAGTTTAAAATAAAGATATCCTCATGTGCTTTCAAGAATAAAGTTAATTCAGGTATTTTCTGATTCAAAAGAGTTGCTTTCATGAAAAATAATCAAGAGAGAGAGGAGGTAGAAGAGATTAATTAGTGAGCCCAGAAGATGATTTAGCTACTCATGATGAAAGAAAAACAAACAAGAGAATGAAAATCAAACATAAATATACCGAATTTGAGTCGAGTTGAATAAGCGAGTTGAAGTTCCTTTGATTGTCACTTCAAAGATGAATTACACACTCAAATCTACTCTTCTCTCTTTACTGGTCTAAACTGAAAAATAAAGAGGAGATACAACTACTTTGAACTATCTAACAATGCTCCTAAAACCCTAAAAAAATGAACAATAATTCTAATCCTAGTGTTCACTCCTTTTTTAGTATAAAACCCTGCCTTTTATAGGCAAAAACCTAGAGGGAAATGAGTGAGGAGATGAGGGGAGCAAATGCTCCCCTTATCTCCACCAACAGGCCGCGAATCCGTGGCCAGGATGTAGCCAAATTGGTCACATCCAGGTGGGGATTTGGTTGACGTGTGATTTGGCCCCTTTTGTCTGGCTGGATTTGCTGTTATTCTGTGATTCTGATATGATCTCCGGTGATTTTCAAGCTAACCAATTTAGATTCTGATAAAACCAAATTAACCGATTTCTAACCTCCCTGATTTGCATAATCTGCCCTGATTTACTGATTTCGAATTAATTCTGAATTAAATCAAAATTTGATGGGCTTTTGGGCTTGTTTCTCTTCCCTTTCCTTAAGCAATGGGCCTGCACTTAATAAAGAAAAATAAGACTTTATTAATAGGATTTATTAGATAATAAACATGGTAATGTGACAATATATATGCAAATATGTGACCGATCATCTGTCTATCTCTCTCTTTTCTTCCTTAATTACCCTACACGCCATTAAACATGAAAATATATTAAATTGCAGAGATTTATTTAAATATAAATGCAGAAATGTGACATATATGTGAAAAAATACTTAGAGGGGGGGTGAATAGGTGTACTAGCTAATCTAATGCAAATGATGCGGAATTAAAAACTATTTAAGCAAATTAAAACTATTAAGCTAAACACACAAAATAAAATACAAGAGTGTAGCCGAATTCCCGGTGAAGGGCTCTAGACTATCTCTTCAAGATTCTTCTAGATTAAGAGTTGAGGTGCCACTATGACTCTCTTGGTTGAATACAAGTGTGAGCAAACAATCCCAAGCATATATCAATAAGGCACAAGATATATCAAGTATATAAAGAGATAAACAAGATAAGCATGCAAGATATATAAGCACAAGTGAGAGAGAGAGCAATCGCAAACACGGGAGATTTGTTTCGAGGTTCGAGCACCCTTGCTCTACGTCTCCGCCTTCAACACTATGAAGGATTTCCACTAAAATTGATCCCGCAGGATCACTCGGTGCCACAACACCTACAACGAGTTCACACTAGAACTCCGGACATGCAAGTCCCTCACTTGTTCCCGCAAGAACAAACACATGTAAGCACACTAGCTTGCCGAGGCCGCACCTCTATACCGAGCTCCCACAAGAACTTATCACAAACACGAACCCACAAGTTTGCCTCCTCAAATACAAGATGAATACTTGGTGATCTCAAAACATTGATCACCACAAACACTCTCACAATAAAGATCCCTAGAGGATTGATATAGCAATGGATAGCTCAAGTATGTTTGAAAAAAACAAGATAGAGTAGTGGAGGAAAAACTCAAGAAATCTCTATTAAAAAAACACTCTTGAAAAGTCTTCTTTTGATATGGAAGTATTAGCCCTAAAACAAGTGGAGAAAACCTTTACAAGAGCTGGGAAAAACTGACTTTGAAACTCTCCAAAAATCTTGATGAAAACAGCCCAAAACCGCCCCATATAAATAGGCTTCAAAATATAGCTGTTGGGTCAAACAGCAGGTCAGAATGACCTCTCGGTCGACCGGCCGGTCGACTGGCCATGATCAGATTTTTGACTGTTGGGGCTGCCGTTCGACCGCCCGGTCGACCGTCCCCAGGGCATTGACCTGCCGGTCGACCGTGGCCAGATCCAGAGAGCACAGCTCTCTTGACGGTCGACTGGGGCCAGATCTAGAGAGCAAAGCTCTCCCACCGGCCCTCAAGCCAAACTGGCTGTGCATGTCTATGTACATCAGTCGACCGCCCGGTCGACCAACTTTTGGCTCGGTCGACCGCCGGAAGACCTAGTCTGAAATCTTTTGGGATTCAAACTTGGGTAAATAAATACTTTATAAATTCCCATAAAATCACAGAAAATCTACAAAAATAGATTCATTAAAATACTTTGATGTACAAACATGTTTGATTAAAAATCAATACATATTACAAACATTTTGAACCATTTTTTTGATATAGAAATTTTGCCTTAAACAAAAATCCGTATTTTTCAAAATCAATCTTCAATTTTGAAAAAACGATTTTTTCAAAACTTCTCCAAATATAAAAACAAGATATTTTAAATACTATTGAAGCTTAGGGTGTATGGATATAATCCAATATACATATGATATGAAATATCTATATTTTTGACAATAAGCTCTAAAATAAGTTTTGATAAATACAAAACTCAAACACATGATATAGAAACACCAAATAAGTTTTTTCTAAATATTTGAACCAACAATGTGTATGGATGAAATTCAAAATACATATAAACCATATAAACTCATTTTGATGAACTTTATTCAAAAAGCATAACGATATATACTTTGAAGCTCAAAAATCAAAACGGTATTTTCTAGAATCAAAACTGTTTTAAGAAAACACATATAAATTTTGTGTGTGTGTATATGAGCTTGAGCAATTCACAACTAATCTATCATTTATATTTAATCTAAAAATAAATCTTAACACTTACAAACATGACATAAGTTTTCATGAAAATCTTCTCTTGAAAATCTTGTTCTCCTTCTTAACTTAGTACAAACCTTGATCCAATTAGCTAGACTCCTCTTGAGTACTTGATGCGATCTTGATGAGCAAGCTCTTGAATCAACACGTGCTAGCTTCAAAACTTGACCTTGATTCCTTTGTTGAAGCTAAACATCTACTAAGATCTTGATCAAATATCTGAGACTAATTAAATACAAGATCATTAGTACTATAACTACATGAGTTAATCATCATCAAAATAAGAGCGATGGGCCTTTGGGCCAACAATCTCCCCCTTTTTGATGATGATGACAAAACTCATGGAGTTATATATGCATAGATTAAAGTTAAGCTTCTTAAAAGCTCCCCTTAACTCATGCATAGCAATAAACAAATAAATATTCAATAAAGTGCATAAACAAAACACAAACATATATGCATAAAAAAATATATAAACATGCATATATAAACTCTCAAAATTCTTCTCCTCTTTTTTGTCAATTCATCAATAAAAGGGCGAAGACAATCAAACAATAAGGATGTATATGCGATATACATTCATGAAGAGGATGAAAAACACCTAGAGGGGGGGGTGAATAGGTGTAAGTACTAATCTAAGAAACTAAATGCAAACTAAGTGCGCTAAATGCGGAAGCTAATGCAAATTATGCACAAACTAATACAATACAACAAGTGTAGCCGAATTCCCCTTGCGAGGCTCTGGACTAACTCCCCTTGATTCCCCTTGAAATGGGTTGAGGTGCTATGTGAAGCTCTTGTTGGATGAGTACAAATTAGGCCCACACACACAAGCAATCCAAGCAATATGAAATGTGTGCACACACAATCAAGCCAAGCATATAAGAATGAATTGCAATATAAAAGATGCAAGGCAACACAAGCAATGTATAAGATATGTATGCAATGAATGAATGATGCTTGCACAAAGTAAAGAGAGTAAGGGTTAGAGAGACAATGGATCAAACGCTAACACAAGGATTTGTTTCGAGGTTCGAGTACCCAACTCTACATCCCCGCCTACACCACCGTGTAGGATTTCCCAATCCACTATAGGAGTACCAACTCCTCTCTCAACCTTACAAAGCCACCGAGGCTATACAACCCCAATCCACCTCTACCGAAGAGGGATACGGCCCGTAGCCAACTACAACAAACACCTCTACCTAAGAGGCTCACAAACCAATCACCCGATCACCTCTACCGAAGAGGGATACAACAAGAATAAGGGTGTACAACTTAGAGGTTTACAACAACAACCTCAAACTCTCTCTTTTCTCTTTTTCCACAAAACAAGATCCTAATAGTTTAGGATAGAAGATATGGCTCAAGTGTGGAAACTATGTGTTTTGGAAAACAAGAACTCAAAGAAAAACACTTGGGAAATTTCTTGTAAAAGATAAAGAATGAAAGCCAATACAAAAATCCCAAATTCCAATTTCTTTGATTTTTCCAAAACCCAAAAACACAAAGAATAAATCTTGTTAGCACTTAAAACTCTTTTAAAACTCTTTTAATCACTTTAGAAAACTGGTATTTTTCTTCTTGAAAAACTTTTCCAAATCCCCAAAGAGATGGGGTTTATATAGCCCCTAGGAAAAACTAGCCGTTAGGCTGATGTGGCAGTCTGACCAACTGCCGGTCGACCGGCCCGGTCGACCGCCAACGGTCAAAAATGTGACCGTTGGCAGCAGCGGTCGACCGGTCCGGTCGACCGAAAATTCCCGAGAGCAGAGCTCTCAACTCGGTCGACCGGTCCGGTCGACCGACTACATGTGTCGCCAGCGTGCACGATTGTGCACATCGGTCGACCGACCCGGTCGACCGGCCACTTGGTGCGGTCGACCGGTCCGGTCGACCGAACTGGCCTGGCAGGCACAGTGCAGGGTCAGAAAAAACAGTGTAAAATATTTTCTAAAAATCTTTTAACACTTCTAAAAAATTCACAAAATTTGTTTTATCATTTTATATTAAAACATACACCTGTGATAAAAATTTCAAGACAATATATCAACATATCAATTTATTTTTGTGTCTTGCAAATTTTATCAAAAACAAAACTTGTATTTTATCAAACTTGATTTTTCCAAAACATGAATAGGGATATCAAAATAAGTTTGTTTAGCAAGTTAAACCATGTATGTATAACTAGAATACATCTACTATACATATAAAACATGTAAACTTGTTTTGATCAACTATTCATAAAAACCAAATATCAAATCATAAAACGTGTGTGTTTGTGCACTTGAGCATATCAACTATACTAAGCTTTACAAATGGATCTAAAAACACAAACTCTAAACTAGATACCTAAGTCTTCTTGACGATCTTCATCACCAAGTAGACTCGGTCCAAACTCCGTGATTCTCCAAGTGCAAAGGTATGATCTTTAAGCTTTGGCACCGGAATCATCATGAATAGCTTCTAATCATCTTGTTGAAGCTAATCACCAACCTAATATCCTGTTAATGATCTGAAACTTAGAAACACAAGAATATTAGTAAACATAACTACATGAGTGTTGATCATCATCAAAACTAGAGTGGAAGGCCATTGGGCCAACAATCTCCCCCTTTTTGATGATGACAAAACTCATGGAGTTATATATGCATGGATTAAAGTTAAGCTTCAAAGAAGCTCCCCCTTAACTCATGCATCACAATAAACATAATAGATATGCAATGAAAGCACATGATACTAAACAAAAGCATGCATCATATCTTATTATTTATCCTTATGCATGAACTTGGTACTTGGTATATGCAAAAACACAATCATGCATATATAGAAACAAAACTCAAATTCTTCTCCCCCTTTTTGTCAATCATCAACAAAGGGGTAATCAAAACCATAAATAAAACGAGGGGTAAAAATCTTGCTTCCCCTTTATGTCAATCAAAATAATGCAATCAATGTTCTCCCCCTTTTGTCTAAAACAAAAAACAAAATCAATAAGAGGTGACTACAAACATGATATCAATTAAAAAATATGTCAATGAAGCATCTTGATACCAATAAACAAGGATCAATATATGTTATATGCTATATACATTCATGAAGAGGAAGACGCTAAGTTATCTTCCCTACACATATGCATTACATGAAGAAGGGATGACAAGCCCCAATTCACATAACACATATTATATAATGCATAAGAGGAGATGTGAAGCTCCCCTACACACGTATATCATATAAAGAAGAGTTGTCAAGCTCCTCAATCTATAATATACTCAACATGAATCTATATGTAAGAGAGATGTTAAGCTCTCCTTGCATATAGGAAATACAAATCAAAACTTTGAATATTTTCTTTAAACAACATATGAGATACCAATTGTAATTAAACATAAATTTTGAATTCCTAAAACATGAATCTCGATACTAAATGTATTCAAAACAAAATTTGAATTTCTTAAATAAGATACCAATTGTAAATATTTTACCAATTGAAAAGATTTTACATAGAAACATTGATACCAATTGTAAGAATTGTTCATTTTAAAACATATAAACAAATTTGATGTTGATATCATATGTTTAAAATAACAACTTTTAATCATAAAGAGTGAAAGTAAAAATACCAATTGAAATACAAAATCAAATTTTCTCCCCTTTATGAAATACAAACTAAAGTCATGCATAGTCTTGATAACAATTTAAAAGTAATCAATTTAAACAAAATTGAAACTCAAGCACTAGCATAACACAAACATATATATGTATGAAAGATAGATACCAATAGAAATTGATATACTTGGAATTTAAAGCATACATACATACAAAACATATATGAGTATACAAGAAGATCAAAATGATACCAATTGAAAGAGTTCAATGATACCAATTGACATAACAATAAGTTCAAGTGTATACATCATATTATCTACCACCCAATCATAATTCAAGTTTTAAAGATTTTCAATTTAGGGCATACATGAACATGATCTCCATCCTACCGCCCTTAGAAGGTAGGGGTTTTCAAAGATAGATTTGAAAATGTAGTTTTGCTTGAAAATCACTACCAAAATGAAGAACACCGCAACTAGTTAAGTGGAAAACTTGTTAACTAGCACGAAATCCTTCAAGCAAGGAATAAAACACAATTGTTTTTCATAAACATGAAATTCACATCATATCAAACACTCAAGTTCAATTAGGCATAAATAAGACTCATGAAAACAAAACATGAGCAAGCAATAGATGTGAGTGTACAAATAATATGTAAAGATCATAATCATGAAAAATATTTCATTAAGCTCAATTAATCCTTAAAACACGAAATCATCAAAACTATCTAATCTTCAAGGCATATGTATGTCTAATACAAACTAATGTATACATACATATCCAAAACATAAAGAGTCCACAAGATATATGCATTAAGGCACGTGGCTCAAAAAGGATACTCATGTATAGTCAATAGTTTGGATAAGATATACATATACATGAAGTTGAACACATGAAAAACATGAAAATCATGATAAGTTAAATTTTCATCAAGGCAATTTTCATTTCAAGGTATATGTATGAATTGTCAACACAAGAGGTATACATACATATCCCTAAACACAATTTGAGTCCATAATATAGATTTGCATGAAAGGCAAATGACTCAAGGGGTATACATGTATATCTTAAAGTTTGGCAATACAAACATATACATGAAGTGAAAACTCATAAGCATAAATCCAAAAATATGAATACAAGTCTAAAATGTATGGATCATCAAAACTAGACTATACTAGCACATCTAATGGGTTCAAATAAGCAATCAAGCCCAAACATATATAGATTTATTTGTGGCCAACTATATGTACAAGTATAATTCCTAGTCTTGATGAAAACTAACATCTAAACAAGTAATCTTAATAAGAAGCATCAAAACAAATACAAAAAAATCATCATGATAAAAGTCATCATGGAAAACTAAAACATGATTATTATGTAAATTCACATGTATTAGATTCATGATGTACATTATAGCTTAAACAAAAGTGAGAACACTAATTATGGATTCATATATGCATGTGTGTCTCAAATACTATACATGTATGTCAAGGATCTAATAAACATGATATTTACATACTAATCCATAGACAATAAAACATGTTATAAAACATCAAAACATGCTAATAATGATAAGAATGAAAAACATGTAAATAATAAATAAGGAGTTAGAGATTCGATACCAAAACCAAGGAGGGCACGGCTCTAGTCTCCAACACATGGTGGTCATTTCCACCAAACCTTCCATTGAAAGTGATGCATCCAATTGATTTCCTTTAAGTCCGGAACGCATCCACTCCAAGGTGCTATCACTCTCACGTCATGTGAGAGCCCACACCTACATTAAACAAAGGAGGGGTGGTCTTGGTACCCACATCTTGTTGGGTCCATGGGGGTTAGTCCCTTCTCTAACCCAAACAAACTTCTTGGCTAAATTTTCAACATGTAAACGATCATAGCAAATTTAGCAAGATGGCCTTTTCGGCCACAATGTGTACATGTGTACACATGAGCATACTTGTGTTGATGGTGTCCGTGTGAAGCATGTGTATGCCGTGATGGGTGTGCATGCATAAAGGATGGAACTTGTTTCTTTCGAACCAAGGTTTCCAACCGTGAGTGGTCATGGCACATTGGCTCATAGTGGAGCCCAAACAATCTACTCTCTTCTTTAACATACAAATATCATCAATAATTTTAGAAGAAGAGGTACATGCATTAGGTAGACAAGATGAAGAAGCTACACTAGCATGGCAAACATGTGCATCCATCTTATTTTGCAAAACAATGTTTTTCTTTAAACACACATCTAAATCATTTGAAATAGAAATAATTTTATTTTTCAAATCAACATTCTCTTTTAAAACAAAATCAATTTTTGAAGACAAGTTTTCATTTTTCTTCAAAAGAACATGGCAATCATTTTATTTTTCAAAAACTCATTTTCTTTAAGTGCAAGACCAAGTTGAGATTTTAATGAATCCCTTTCATTAGCAATCTCCTCTTTCTCTTGCAAACAACATCAAGTCTAGCAATCAAATTTTTATTTTCATTATTAATGCCTAGACTCTTCTTTTTCAACAAGTTATATTTTTCTATTAGTTTTTCACAAACAATAGATAGTTCTTCATTTAAGGCATGGGGATCAACATAATCATTTGAAGAACTAGCACAATCATTACTATCTAGTTGAGATTCCGAATGTACCTCAAGGGAGTCATTCCCTTGGACCATATAGCATTGTTGTGGCTCGGATTCTCCGCTAGATTCCTCTTCTTGGATTGGCAATTGAAGCTTGGAGGTGGTGGTTGTTGTCAATTTGTTCCACACTGCAAAGGCGGAATCAAAGTTAGAAACACATAAGAGATAATCTTTAGGTAATGTGCTTCTAATGGCCTCTAGGGCTTGTGCATTGGCCCCTATATGATTGCAATCACCAAGATAACATCTTGGTGGCGGCAAGGAAAACATGCAAACCTAGGGTCTTTAGGTACATGGACATCCTATACTTCCAAACATCAATATTGGAAGGATCATAGCTAGGTGGGGTCATGAAGTCCATGGTAAACTATATGTGTGCAATCAAGCAAACAAATGCAAATAAGATTAGCAATCAAAGGATCACTCCTAGGATGTTAAGCCTAAGTATCAGGAGCACTAGCTCTGATACCAATTGAAAAACACCTAGAGGGGGGGGGGTGAATAGGTGTAAGTGCTAATCTAAGAAACTAAATGCAAACTAAGTGCGCTAAATGCGGAAGCTAATGCAAATTATGCACAAACTAATACAATACAACAAGTGTAGCCGAATTCCCCTTGCGAGGCTCTGGACTAACTCCCCTGATTCCCCTTGAAATGGGTTGAGGTGCTATGTGAAGCTCTTGTTGGATGAGTACAAATTAGGCCCACACACACAAGCAATCCAAGCAATATGAAATGTGTGCACACACAATCAAGCCAAGCATATAAGAATGAATTGCAATATAAAAGATGCAAGGCAACACAAGCAATGTATAAGATATGTATGCAATGAATGAATGATGCTTGCACAAAGTAAAGAGAGTAAGGGTTAGAGAGACAATGGATCAAACGCTAACACAAGGATTTGTTTCGAGGTTCGAGTACCCAACTCTACATCCCCGCCTACACCACCGTGTAGGATTTCCCAATCCACTATAGGAGTACCAAACTCCTCTCTCAACCTTACAAAGCCACCGAGGCTATACAACCCCAATCCACCTCTACCGAAGAGGGATACGGCCCGTAGCCAACTACAACAAACACCTCTACCTAAGAGGCTCACAAACCAATCACCCGATCACCTCTACCGAAGAGGGATACAACAAGAATAAGGGTGTACAACTTAGAGGTTTACAACAACAACCTCAAACTCTCTCTTTTCTCTTTTTCCACAAAACAAGATCCTAATAGTTTAGGATAGAAGATATGGCTCAAGTGTGGAAACTATGTGTTTTGGAAAACAAGAACTCAAAGAAAAACACTTGGGAAATTTCTTGTAAAAGATAAAGAATGAAAGCCAATACAAAATCCCAAATTCCAATTTCTTTGATTTTTCCAAAACCCAAAAACACAAAGAATAAATCTTGTTAGCACTTAAAACTCTTTTAAAACTCTTTTAATCACTTTAGAAAACTGGTATTTTTCTTCTTGAAAAACTTTTCCAAAATCCCCAAAGAGATGGGGTTTATATAGCCCCTAGGAAAAACTAGCCGTTAGGCTGATGTGGCAGTCTGACCAACTGCCGGTCGACCGGCCCGGTCGACCGCCAACGGTCAAAAAATGTGACCGTTGGGCAGCAGCGGTCGACCGGTCCGGTCGACCGAAAATTCCCGAGAGCAGAGCTCTCAACTCGGTCGACCGGTCCGGTCGACCGACTACATGTGTCGCCAGCGTGCACGATTGTGCACATCGGTCGACCGACCCGGTCGACCGGCCACTTGGTGCGGTCGACCGGTCCGGTCGACCGAACTGGCCTGGCAGGCACAGTGCAGGGTCAGAAAAACAGTGTAAAATATTTTCTAAAAATCTTTTAACACTTCTAAAAAATTCACAAAATTTGTTTTATCATTTTATATTAAAACATACACCTGTGATAAAAATTTCAAGACAATATATCAACATATCAATTTATTTTTGTGTCTTGCAAATTTTATCAAAAACAAAACTTGTATTTTTATCAAACTTGATTTTTCCAAAACATGAATAGGGATATCAAAATAAGTTTGTTTAGCAAGTTAAACCATGTATGTATAACTAGAATACATCTACTATACATATAAAACATGTAAACTTGTTTTGATCAACTATTCATAAAAACCAAATATCAAATCATAAAACGTGTGTGTTTGTGCACTTGAGCATATCAACTATACTAAGCTTTACAAATGGATCTAAAAACACAAACTCTAAACTAGATACCTAAGTCTTCTTGACGATCTTCATCACCAAGTAGACTCGGTCCAAACTCCGTGATTCTCCAAGTGCAAAGGTATGATCTTTAATCTTTGGCACCGGAATCATCATGAATAGCTTCTAATCATCTTGTTGAAGCTAATCACCAACCTAATATCCTGTTAATGATCTGAAACTTAGAAACACAAGAATATTAGTAAACATAACTACATGAGTGTTGATCATCATCAAAACTAGAGTGGAAGGCCATTGGGCCAACAGAGGAGAGACGTAAAGTTAGCTCCCCCTGCATACATCATTACATGGAGAAGAGATGACTAAACCCTAACCCACATAAAGCAAAGTATACAATGTATAAGCGGAGATGTTAAGCTCCCCCTACATAGGTGTATCACATAAAGAAGAGAGGTCAAGCTCTTCAATGTGAGATACACCCAACATGAATCTATATATAGAGGAGATATTAAGTTCCCCTTACATATAAGCAATATATATCAACAAATTTTAAACAAAATTTTTGATAATACTTAAAATAAAATTTTGAACTTTCTTGAGTCAACAAAATAAATTTTGATACCAATGAAATCAAATAGTAGTTGACAAAATAAAAGTTGGTACCAAAAAAAGATTTAAAAGTACCAATAGATTATACCAATTGAACAAAAAATCTTAGATCCCAATAGTAAATTTCGATACCAATTGAAGGTGAAACATGAAGTTATTTTGATATCAATGTAAACACCAATTAAAATACCAATTGAAAATAATGTATAAACTTATATAGATACCAATTAACATTTGGAATAAAATCAAGTTTAACATAAACATTATTTGTGCTTTAAGAATATTGTAAGACAAGCACAATCAAATCATATATATGTATGAAAATAGATATACCAATTGAAATTGATACTAATTGAAGTTCAAACCATACATATATAGGAAACACATATAAGAATACAAAAATAGAATTTTCGTTATAATTATGTATATCTTATAGCTACCTCCCTTTATGCACAAGATAAAGGATATTCATTAAGGCATATAAGGCATGGTCGCCCAACCATCCGCCCTTTTAGGGTAGAAATGTTCAAAATAAGATTTGAAAATAGTTGTACATATGAAAATACTACCAAATGAGGAATAATAAATAACTAGTTTAAAGTAATTTTTGAAAAACTAATTAAAAATCCTTCAAAACATGAACCAAATCATATATTCTATGAATCATTGCTAAGAACACAAAAATTATCACTCAAGATCTATAAGGCTAAAAAATGTGCTCATAAAACAAGTATATGAGTAAAAAATAATGTGAGCATACAAGAATCATGTGAATAGCATATTCATGAAATAATCAATAAGGTTCAAAATAAACATGAAATTCTTTTATCAAAAACATGAAAATCATAAAAATTTATTTTATAAAACAAACTTCGAGGTATATGTATGTGCTATCAAAACGAAGAATATACATACATATCTCAAATACAAATGAGTCCATAATAGAATTTGCATGAAGGCAAGTGACTCAAGGGTATACATGTATATATATAATAGGTTTTGACAAAATTAACATATACATGGAGCTAAACAAATTTTTATGAAAACATGTGCAAAAATAGGGAATACAAGTTAAAATGTAAGAGTCATCAAAACTAAACTATACAAGTACATCTAATGAGTACAAATCAGCAACATAGCACAAACATATAATAATCAATTGTGGTTCACTAGTTGTACAAGTATAAACACAAGTTTTAATAAAAATTACATCTGGACATGTAATCAAAACATGAAGCATAAAAGAAAATATAAACCAATATGATCATTAGGGTAAATGCATTTGCTTTAAAGCTAAGATACAAACAATAACTAAACTAATAATGAGAACACAAAGCTCTCCCATCGGCCCTCAAGACAAACTGGCTGTGCACGTCTGTGCACATCGATTGACCGCCCGATCGACCGACTTCTGGCTCGGTTGACCGGTCGGTCGACCGCTAGAAGACCTGGTCTGAAATCTTTTGGGATAAAAACTTGGGTAAATAAATCCTTTATTAATTCCTATAAAATCACAGAAAATCTACAAAAATAGGTTCATTAAAATACTTTGATGTACAAACATGTTTGATTAAAAATCAACACATATTACAAACATTTTGAACCATTTTTTGTGATATAGAAATTTTACCTTAAACAAAAATCTGTATTTTTCAAAATCAATCTTCAATTTTGAAAAACGATTTTTCCAAAACTTCTCCAAATAAAAAAAATAAGATATTTCAAACACTATTGAAGTGTTGGTGTATGGATATGATCCAATGCACATATGATATGAAATATCTATGTTTTTGACAATAAGCTCTAAGATATGCTTTGATAAATACAAAACTCAAACACATGATATAGAAACTCCAAATAAGTTTTTCAAAACATTTGAACCAACAATGTGTATGGATAAAATCCAAAACACATATAAATCATATAAACTCATTTTGATGAACTCTATTCACGAAGCATAAAGATATATACTTTGAAACTCAAAAATCAAAATGGTATTTTCTAGAATCAAAACTGTTTTAAGAAAACAGATATAAATTTTGTGTGGTGTATATGAGCTTGAACAATCCACAACTAATCTATCTTTTACATTTTATCTAAAAATAAATCTTAACACTTACAGACATGACAGAAGTCTTCATGAAAATCTTCTCTTGAAAATCTTGTTCTGCTTCTTGACTTGGTCCAAACCTTGATCCAATAGCTAGACTCCTCTTCAGTACTTGATGCGATCTTGATGCGCGAGCTCTTGAATCAACACGTGCTAGCTTCAAAACTTGACTTTGAATTCTTTGTTGAAGCTAAACACCTACTAAGATTTTGATCAAATATCTAAGACTAATTAAACACAAGATCATTAGTACTATAACTACATGATTTAATCATCATCAAAACTAGAGCGATGGGCCTTTGGGCCAACAATATGATATGAAAACATGTAATGCACGTGTATGGTCACACCCTCACACTTATCTTTTGCTCATTCTCGAGCAAAACAAAAATTAACTATCCATTTTTGTAGGAAATACGATTGCAATTAGCATGTGCAACAAGCCGTTAAACCTCTAGAATACCCCTAGAGGACAAGTTTTGTCTCATGAGGGTTTTCATTAGATTACACCGACAAAATCTATAAAGAAAGAGAAACAAAGTGTTAGGATTTTGAAAACACATTTTGAAAGAGAAAAATATTTGAAGTATTATTGTAAGAATTAAGTAATCTATAAGTTATAGGAAAATCAAACTTTTCATTCTAAACTTAGTCCTTATTCAAAAACTTGTTATCAATCAAGGCAAGGAGTCAAACTGTATTTTTCATCAAGTCTATTATTTTATCCTAAGTTATATGCACCTTTGTGACCGTGAAATTTTGACTCAGGGCTCTTTAACTCTAACTCTTGTGCCTTATTTTCTTTTTCTTTTTTTAATATTTTTGTGGTATTATTCCTTAGTTCTATTAGGCTTTCTAATCTGCCCATGTAATGAGCCTTTTGTTGGTGACTCCCAAACCGAACGGTCTTAGGTACCGGGTGAGAAAACACCCCAAGGACTTAAGGACTCAAGTAAACAAGGCCACAAATTGAAGAATTTTATTATTGGACCGCTTTTAGGCGTGAATACTTATGCTTTTATAACACACAAATACCCAGCTTAATTAGAAGATTTTTGATATTATATATATATTTTCTTTTTTTTCATTTTTTATTAGGCATAAGAATTTTTGTTTTTGAACCCTAAGTGTGTAAGTGTATAAAGCATGCATATTTCATCAAGGTAAAAATTAAAACTAAATTATTTTTCCAAATTTTATTCCTAACCCTAGAAATCAAACAAATAATCTTATTTTGACCAAGTATAAGAAATCTTAATTATGATTCTCCTATTCCTTAAAATTAACTTAATTTCTTACAATAAATAGGTCAAAATATTATTTCTATTTTCAAAAAGTTTTTAAAAGCAGAGAAAATGTGTTTTTTTAATATAAAAAGAAAACCTATGTTATGTTATGTTATATTAGAACCCTCCCTTACACCTATCTCATGTATTGTCATTAATGTATGAATGAATGCATAGATGCATGAAAAAGAAGAATGGGAAGGGAAAAATTACTTTAAGGTGGTGGTTCAGTGGTGGTCGGATTGGGTCAAGTGTTCTACCCAATTAAGATAATGTGGTGGTTCACGGAATCCACCTTTAATGACCTCTTTTCTATATACATAATTACAATCCCCAATACGAATAGGATCATGAAAGATCCTATCATGAAACTTATTTTCTTTACTTGATCAGTCTTGAAAAATCATCACGGAGTCATTATAGTCTATACTTATGTTCAACAAAGAATGTGACTTGGTGGAATGGTTGACTTGGATTCAAGAGTGATAGGTTCAAGGACCAATACTAACTCAGAAAAATCAACTTTGGGTTCGAGAGTAGGTTTTGGTTCAAGAGTTGAGTCCAAATCAAAGAATTGAAATTTTCATTCTTCTCCCATCAATGGAATGTGACTATCCAAATTTTAGTGTTTCAATTTCTAGATCTATGGGTACGAGAATAAGTGTTGGCTCTGAAAATTGGTCCAAATTGGGTAATAATACCAAAGTCAACATGGATTCGAAAATGGAAATTGAATCATAAAGTTGGAGATTAGGGTAACATTCACATTTAAGTTCAATTTCATTAAATGAAAAACTCGCCAATTTGTCCAAGGTTTGAAATTGGTCAAGTTCAAGTCTGTGTGATGAAATTGACTCTTGGTTAAAGTCTCCAAGACACAATGATTCTTTATTATTATCAATATAGCTAGGGCAATCAGGAATGGTCGAACATGTGTTTGGTAGAGCTTCCTCATTCCTTTGTTTCATTATGTTGAGCAAATGACTCATTTGTGCTTCTAGCCTATTGATAGATTGGTCAAAATTATTTTCAAACTAAATCAGGTTTCCCATACCCCTATCTGAGTCCATAAATTCTTCTTCTTGTTGTAGGACTTGGAACATGGAGTAAGGATCTTGGATTTGGGAGTTTGTGATAATTGTGAATCTATCATTTTCAGCTTTTGTTCTTGGGACTCAATCATGACTTTTATACTTTTCATAGCTTCAGATCTTTCTTCTATTGGTTGATCATGACTAGAAAAAAATATAGGTTGAATGTTGGAACGGCGGTTGACAATATAACTCGGGGGAGTTATATCCCCATTGACTCTATGAAGAGTAGTAATGATTATTCCAGTCTTATTCATAGTATTGAGACTGGGTCATATATTAATTCAGATAAGACCAATCTGACATACTTGGTTGGTTAAAATTATGATATACCGGGTTTGTAATATTCAAAAAACAAGTCGAGGTGTAATATGGATTATCTTTAAAATTGAAAAAATTATTGTTATAAGCCATATCACACAATAAATGTCAATAATAAATAAAGAAAAATAAACAAATAAAGAAACAAATAAAAAGAAAAAATCTAGCCTAGATTAGGGTAGACCTTAGACCTAAAAGACTCCTAACTGGTTATACTATCCACGGGAGCTATATTGTAGAATCTGACCACAAGTTAATCGGCTAGGTAGGGGCAAGATTAGTGGGAGGTATCCGTGCCTAAGCAGCGGGCCTAATTATGCCAAACCACTATTTTTTGAGATTTCGCCTCATCAATTCCTAACCATTGACACGATATGGCAATAGTCAAATTCTAATTAACTTTCCCCTTAGGTCAGTCTCCTATTTGAGTTCCAAATGTTCCTAGGGCCAACGTCTACTCAGTTTTAGTTAGGCTTGGGTTAGTGAGTGAGGAGATTGTTTGTGGGCTAAGAGAGGGTAATGACTTCCCCACCTTATCTTGTTTATAGGACAATCCGTTAATTCAGTTTATTGCAATGTACATGTATATAGAAAAAAGTAACACTCAAGCAATATTTCATACAAGAATGAACCTTATACTAAATGCTATGCACATATACCTTGGCTCCAGCATTCTTCAATAGTAAATAGAAAATGTAATGAAATAGACACGTGCCTGAATGCAAAGTCTAAACCGTTTTTAGCATTTACAAACAACCTTTTACTGTGAGTTAGACAGTATGTACAGTGAGTTAAAAAAGAAAATAAATAGCCGCAAAAATTTTACTTTGCAATTCAACCAACCTGTAAAAAATACAGGTTAGTAGTTCACTCAGATTGCTACGGGAATGTAACAAATCTGAGGGCTTTTGGATTCTGTTTTCTTGAGCAGAGTTCAGGGCCACTTATATGTCTAATGCAGCAAAAATTTTCTTGTTGTTAAACAAATAAACTAAGAACAGAGAAGAAAGTTAAACAATAAAGTAAACAAAAAAGAGTTACTTACTGTCTCTCCCCGGCAACGACGCCAAAATTTGGTTGAGTTGGAACCTGTACAGAAAAATACAGAATTTCAGAACTTAAAAATAGAATGTGTAAGTACTCAATACTATCGCTGTAGCAAGTAGCTATGCGGGTCGTGATCTACAAGGAGGGACTACCAATGGAAGATTTTAGTAAGTTCTCTTTAGTTCACTTAAAATGATTAAAGTTCTTCTTTCAGTTCTTTAAAAGAAAATGAAAATAAGTTATGTTAAATTGTTAAGAAAGTGGTATATTGAGAAGGTAGAGAAAAATAGAAAATAATTTTGTACAAAGAAAGTGAAAAATAATGAATAGAGTTGAGAGATGGTGATGTTGGTGATCTAAACTAAAAATTAAAAGAAAGAAAGTTAAACCTTAAAAAATACTTACTTACCTCTTCGGCGCCTTCTTACATTTGACCCCTATCGACGATGTACCTTTGTTTAAGGCGAGCGAAGCATGACAAATAGGATCTTCCCCATTCTCGATTTACAATACGAAATGAAAGGGCAAGCTACACTGCTATAGGAATGGCTATCCATTACCATAAGCCATCAACATCGCCTGCAAGGGCAAGGCAACTTTGAGACTATTGGAGTCATTTGGATTCACAAACACAAAAGAGGGAAGCAAACAAAAATAAGAGTAAAGGAGAAATTTTTTTTCGATTTGATTCAAATAACAATGAAAGAAAAGACTTACTTACACTGGTGTCACCCTCAGTATAAGCTTTACTCTCATTCCTCCATAAAACTCCTCTTCTCTCAGTTACATAAATAAAACAAAAAATCTAAGTTACAAACTACAAAATAGCCTAACTTCTACTTTCTGCTTGATTCTCCCTCTGCCTCTAATGTGTGGGGGTATTTATAGGATAGAAATGGATAAGAAAATGAGTGGAGAGATAGGGGGAGCAGGTTATTTCTGAATTTGAATCCTCTCCTTATCTCTAAACTGGATTTAATGTGAAAATTCAATTCAGATCTGCAGCTTGTTGGTGTGTTGAATGCTGAATATAACTTATCAAATGATAGAAATAGTGATAGTGATCAACGTAAGAGTTCCCTTTAAGTCTTCTTTCCAGATTATCTTGAATCATCAGATTTGAGTTTCGGTTGCGAAAATTATGATTAAAATACTAAAATGTATCTAGTCTGAATCCGAGTCTAAATTGCTTCATCTCATCTGTTGATCTTCTCTCTGTCTATTTATCCTTTTGGATTTTGAATTTCAGCTTTAGATTTGACAATCTATCTCTTTATCCTCAGCGAAACCGATCGGGTCTTCTTCTAATCCAATTTTCTTTTAAATTTGGATGATATTATCTCATCTGATATACCCGGTCTTCAGATAAGATGACCTTTAGACTCTCTAGATTTGAATCGATCCATTTCTTTTGAACTTTGGATTTAATTAGATAAATCTGTCTATCTCCGTCTTTTCTTCCTTAATTACTTTACACGCCATTAAACATGAAAATATATTAAATAACAGAGATTTATTTAAATATAAATGCAGAAATGTGACACATATGATATGAAAACATGTAATGCATGTGTACGATCAAGCACTTTGTCTGATCTTCATGAAGGCTCATGTATGGAAGGTGTTGTCCTTGATAAGTTCTATGAAATCTTTTGGACTGTCTTCCATATTTGGCTCGGTGGTGCAACTTTTAAGTAGAATCTTCACTTTACAACTTTTGTACTTTCAGATTTGGTAGACTTAGGCAATTTCCCCAACTTCTTTATGGCTCCTCTTTTAGTGCTTCAACTACTTGCTTGTCGTTGGTATCAATTTTGAGGCATTTCTCAATATTTGATGGTTGTGGCGTAGCTTTAGACACTTTGAAAGTAACTTGTTCATCTTGCACTCGAAGGGTGAGTTCTCCTTTTTTCACGTCAATCATAGTTCTTCGTGGCTAAGAAAGGTCGATGTAAGATGAGGGGAATGTTTCAATCTTCCGCCATGTCTAACATGATGAAATCAGTGGGGAAATAGAACTTGTCGACTTTAACGAGCACATTTCCAATAATACCAAGCGAGTACTTTATCGATCTATCTGCCAACTGGAGTGAGAGAGTTTGGTTCTCCCAACCCCAATGCCTGAAAATAAAAAGAGGCATTAAATTTATACTTGCACCAAGATCACATAAAACATTGTTGAATTTTAAATTTCCTATAATGCAAGTATAGAAAAGCTACCTAGATCTTCAAGTTTAGGGGGTAGTTTGTTGTGCAAGATAGCACTACACTCCTTATTGAGCTTGATCATTTCGTGCTCCTTCAACTTCCTCTTCTTGGCAAGGATCTCCTTCATAAAATTTGCATTCTTTGAATTTTGTTCTAGAGCATCTATGAACGGAATATTAATATGCAAAGTTTTGAAAATATTCAAAAAGTTAGAGAAATCCTTATCTTATCTTATTTTGATTGAGTCTCTGAGGTAACGACAATGGGGGAACATATGGCTCAACTGTAGGCCTCTCTACAGGCTTTGGATCAGGCTCAGATTCTAATGTGGTACGACTATTCGGCCAAATTTTGGCTGCGCAACTGACTTTTCTTCTCTGCTCTGGCCTATCTTTCTCTACCTGTCTTCTGCTTCTTCTCCAATATCTTTCTTATGTACTATTTTAGAAGACTCTTTCTGTACCTACACCAGTTGCTTACCACTCCTCAAAATGATCGCGTGTACTTGCTCTTTTGGGTTTACTTCGGAGTTACTCGGTTGCGATCCCTGTGGCCTGTTGAGAGAAAATTGGCAATTTATCCCATCTGATTTTGTATGGAGGCCGCTTGTTTTTTGATGAGGGCTTCTTGCTTCTCCACCTTTGTTTCGGTCTTTGCAAATAAGTACTCGGTTCTCTCTATGAATTTTACAAGGACTTCATCTAAATTTACTTTCTTCTATTCTGATTATTGCTGTTGTTGAAAGCTATCACCCTATGGGAGATTTGGGTGATTGTTCCAAACCAAATTTGAATAAGAGTTGTTGGAGAGTTGGAAATTATTGATGAAGTTGGCTTGTTCATTTAGAGCATGAGCAAAAGTGTTGCCAACTTGACAATTTTCACTAGAATGTCCTCCTCTAAGAAAATTAGAAATTTGAGGTTGAAGTTGAATAGTACTTACATTGAGGGTTCCTAATTTCTTCCTTAATGATGTGAATTGAGCTTGCAACGCCGTGATGGCATCGAGTCCATGGATACCCACAACCTTTTTGGCGTCTCCTTTTTCGCTTTCCATTGAAAGTCATTAGATGCCATCTCCTCCAAGAGCTTGTAGGCTTCATCTCTATTTTTGCCCATCAATGCTTCTCCGGCCACTACATCATCTATCATCCTTGTGTTCAGTTGCAGCCTATTGTAGAAGATTGGATCTCCAACCACTCAGTGAGTCCATGATGTGAGACTTTCCTAATCACTCTCTTGTATCTTTCTAAGCATCATAAATAGATTCAATATCAAATTGGTTAATGGTTGTGATATCACCTCAAAATTTTGCTGATTTTGCTGGTGGAAAGTATTTGCTGAGGAACTTGTTCGCTATATCATCCCATCTAGCAATTGTGTTCTTCGGTAAAGAATTGACCCATGTTTTTGCCTTATCCTTCAAAGAGAAAGGAAAGAGATTCAATTTATTACCTCCGTTGATACACTATTGATTCTTTGCGTATCACATATTTAGAAAAAACTTGCGATGTGTTTGTTAGTATCATCATTGAGAAGTCCTCCAAATTGGCATATATTTTGCATCATCTGAATCAACCCCAGCTTGAGTTTGAAGTTGTTTGCTTGAATCGTCAGTGGGATGATGCATGACGTAGCTTCGATTAGGGAGGGAACAACATAGTCCCTTCTTTCTTCTTGGCCCGCCATCGCAGCTTTTCGATCTTTCTTCTCTTAACCAAGTGTCAAAAGGTCCTCTCTATCTCTGCATCAGGATTTAATAGTTCTGAACTCCTGGATTGCCTTATGAACCAATGCGAAAGCATTTCCTGAAAGATCCTCCCTTATCTCCACTTCGAGTAGGCTGCGTAGTCGAATTTTCAGTGCTTTGCCGAACTTCTTCCTCTATTGGTGAAGCGTCTTCTGCAACCTGTAGAACAAAAAGTCCAGATGTTAATTATGCAGTCTGAATTCAAATTAAAACTAGTATAAAATATAGTTAATGTTAATAAGAAATAAAACAATCCCCGGCAACGGTGCCAAAAACTTGATATTGTGAATTGGCAAGTGCACTAATAGTTTACAAGTAATAAAGAAGTGAGTAGAGTATCGTTCCCACGAGGATTGATGTTTATTGAGTACCAAACTAATTTTTTCTAGCTTTATTTGAATAATTGATTAAGTAAATGATTGAGAATAAACTACTAACAAGAAACTAAAGAGTTGATTTTTATAAGAGAAAAGTATAAGGGCAATTGATTTTGAAAAATATAATTAGATATAAATTGTTACTTTTGCTAGTGAATTTTTACTATTCATGCTAATAATTGAAAGTCTCTAACCTAATTAGTGTTCTCTATCGAGCAATATTAATTCTGTCTTCTATCAAGAACTTACATTCTGTCGATCTAGTAGATTTACAAGTTAAAAGTACCATTAAGAACGGTGGATCTTTCTCACTTGCACAACTTTTTCATCTCAACGTGCCAAGTTGTGATTTCTATTTCTACGCTAGGTTATCTCCTCTCGGTCTCAAACTACCATTCATGTAATTATTGGCCACCAATTACTAACAAAAAACTCAGGAATAAAAACTTAACATGCAAAAGATTTAAACTTGAAAAAAAATAGTAAAATAGCAAAAAGCAATAATATTATTTCATTATAATATTTAACCTAAATTAATGTCATAATTATGGAGAATTAGTTCATATAAGAAGAGATGTAAAACATGATAAATAATATGAACTTCATGAAATAATAAAATAGAAGGAGAAAAAGATTAAAACACAAATTTGTAAATCCTAGATGATGCTTCCTCGTTGTTCTTCTTCAACTTTTATCTGTAGAATTTCTTCTCTGAAAGCTTAGAATTTATTTCTATGGTAAAATGATACCTAAATCCTAACATAAAATTTATTTCTATAGTAAAATGATACAATTACAAGAGATTATAGCCCTTTATATAGACCTCAGATCCAGTTACAATAAGAAATACATTAGGACTTCTAATCCAACTTTAATTTGATGTGAAAAATTCAATTCTGAATTTGACTACAGCCAGCTGACATTGATTGTTGAATACGACTCATCAAACGATCGAACTAGAAATTATTTTAAGAATCAAAGTTGTAGCTCTTTAATTCTTCTTTTCAATCGGAATTGGAGTTTTGTAGCGAAAGTTATGTTAAAAAATATTAAAAGGTGTTCAGTCTAAATTCGAGTCTGAATCTAATCTGTGTTCTCTGTTGAACAATGTTCAGCTACGTAGATGAAATTTCGGTTGGCCAGCCGAATTTTACCTCATATTTTGATAGATGCTTCCTTACATCTTATAGGCTCTTTTGGAAAGTATATTACGTCTCCGAATGTCTGGATCTTGAAATATATTGCTACAATCATCTCTATAACATCGATTTTCTACTTTTCATCCCTTTTCTCTAATTTGTGCTATTGACCTAATTTTTGCATAAATATAAAAAAATATACCAATGCAGTATTAAATGTGTAACAAAAAAGATATAAAAATGGTACAAATATATAGATGATAATGACAATTATCATGGCTAAACCATGAAAGCTCCTTACTTTAGTAGTACTCTTTGGTGCGGGCTAATCTTGGATGACCCTCAATTTCTCCACATCTACATGAATATCTTGTGAGCTGATGATGAATCCCGAGAATATCGGCTCGTAGACATGAAGTTACACTTCTTCAGGTTGATGTACAACTCATTTGCTTGTAAAACCATGAACACTTCCTATTGATGCTGTAGATGCTCAGCCTCATTAAGACTGTAAATAAGGATGTCATCGAAGTAGATAACCACAAACTTGCCCAAGAAATGTTTAAGCACTTGGTTCATCACCCTCATGAAAGTGTTTGGTGCATTGGATAGTCCAAAAGGCACGACAATCCACTTGTACAGTCCTCTTGGAGTCTTGAACGCCGTCTTCCATTCATCTCCCAGCCTAATATAAATCTGATGATAGCTGCTCATCAAATCAATCTTTGAAAACATGCATGTAATACCATATTCTGTAATACATGATTTAATGATAATAATAGTATTTTAATATGTATATATGATTAGTAATATGAAATTAATTATTGTTATTTCATGTGGGTTATCATAAATAATTGTTATGAATTTCTATAATTTTTATTAATTATTGTTGGTGTTATTATTATTATTACAATTATTATTAGTTGTTATTGCTATTATTCTATTATGATCATTATTTATTATTATTACTACAACTATTGTCATTCTTATTATTCTAATTTTCATTTTCTATTTCCTAAGCCAAAAATCAAGCCTACTTTCTTTTATTTCTAATTCATTTTCCCCAACCAAAAACCCAATAGCCCATTAACCCATTACCCAAATCCTATCCATATAATCCTAACGAGTCCATATCTAAATATTAACTAACTAAATCTCTCATAATCTGAATCCTAATCCTAATCCTAATCCTAAACCTTGTTGGCTCAAAGGCCCATTGCTCTAGTTTTGAAAATGATTAACTCATGTAGTTATAGTACTAACGATCTTGTGTTTATTAGTCTCAGATATTTGATCAAGATCTTAGTAGGTGATTAGCTTCAACAATGGAGTTTTGGGAGCTAACACGTGTTGATTCAAGAGCTCGTGCGTCAAAATCGCATCTAGGACTCGATTGGAGTCAAGCTCGTTGGATCGTGTTTGGATCGAGTAGACTTGGAGAAGGACTTCTACAAGAAGAACTCGGTTTGTATTTAGTTTAGATCTTGTGTAAAGATAGATAGTGTTGATATGCTCTAGTTCACATATACACACACAAGTTTAAAGTTTATTGGTTTCGGTTTAACCGGTTTTAGATTTCATATCAAAAACATAGATATATATCTTATATATATATTGGATTCTATCCATATACAATATGCTTCAAATTTGTTTCAATATCATGTTTTTGTATTTATACAAGTGTTGGAGAAAATGGTTTTTCATTTCAAAAGTCCATGTTTTGGAAATACGGATTTTGTGTTTAAGCCTATTTTCAATATCACAAAAATGGTTCAAATAGTTTGTAATACGTTTTAATTTTTGGTCACACATGTTTTATTCAAAGATCTTAAAAGAACTTTGTGATTCTATGAGATTTTATGGAAGTTAAAAAGACAAGTTTTTAATCCCTAAAACTTCAGCTAGACCACACTGGCGGTCGACCGGACCAGTGGTCGGTCGACCGGATTGGTTGATCGATGTGCACAAGAACGTGCACATGGCTAGCCTACTCGGTCGGTCGACCGCGCGGTCGACCGACTGAAAGCACTTAACTCTCAGGTGCTGGCCGGTCGACCGGGCGGTCGACTGCTAGGCTTGGCCCGGTCGACTGGGCGGTCGACCGGAGGCACAACGGTCAGAATTATGACCGTTGGCCGGTCGACCGGAAGGTCATTTTTGAACTTTCCAGACTGGCAATGGGCAGATTTTTGAGAGGCTATATATATGCCTTCTTTTGAGCTGATTTCAACAAGTTTTTAGAGAGAAATTTTCCATCTTTACAAGTGTTTTAGCAGCAAGATTTCAAAGAGTTTTGGGTTAAAAAGATTTATCTTTATTTGTTTTAAAGTGTTGAAAAATCAAAGAAAAAGAGAGTCTTTGGGATATTGGTTTTTGGATCTTCATTTCAATATCTATCTAGTATTTTTCCAAGAGTTTTTCTTTGTTGTTTTCATTTTTATTCACTTTATTTTCTCACACTTGAGCTATCATCTCTATCCTATCTATAGGATCTTTGTTTTGTGGGAAAATTGGTTTGTGGTTTGTTAAGACCACCAAGTGTTGTAATCCTCTTTGCTTTATATTATCCCTCTTGTGTAGAGGTGATTGTGGAGGAGTTTGGGTTTGTTGGTACATCTCTAAGTGTAGAGGTGATTGAGATTAGAGTTTTGGCTTTGTGCCTATCCCTCTAAGTGTAGAGGTGATTGTTAGAGTTTTGGCTTTGTACCTATCACTCTAAGTGTAGATGTGATTGTTGTTGTGCCTTGCCTCTTGTGTAGAGGTTGTTTATTGGAGAGAGGAGTTGTGTACTCTTAATTTGTATTTGTCAAATCCTCAGTGGAGGTTCCCTGTGTAAAAAGTCCTGTGTGAACGTAAAGTGAAAATCCTTCTATGTAAAGGAGGGGATGTAGAGCAGTGGCTCGAACCTCGAAACATATCTCGGTGTTTGCGATTGATCCACTATCTCTAACTCTCTCTCTCTTTTATACCTTGCATTGTTTCATATTGTTCATATCATACATATATGCTTTGTATTATTGTGTGTGCCTATACTTGTGTTGAACCAAGAGAGCTTCAAATAGCACCTCAACTCTTATTTAGAGGAATCTAAAGGAGTTAGTCTAGAGCCCTTCACTGGGAATTCGGCTACACTCTTTGTTTACACTAAGTGTGTTGTAATTAGTTTTTAATTCCGCATCATTTGTCATTAGATTAGCCATACACCTATTCACCCCCCTCTAAGTGTATTTTCAATTAGTATCGGAGCTTACGCTCCTGATATTAGATTTAACCACCTAGGAGTGAGATCTTAGTTAGCTAATCTAGACTTGTATTTGCACACATATTTGTTCACACACACTCATGGATCACCTTGCCCCTCCCATGTTTGATGTTTCCAACATCGATATATGGAAGCTTAGAATGAGTGCTTATTTAAAATCCCTAGGTTTGCATGTCTATCTTGCCACTACCAAGAAAATCTATTTTAGTAATGCCAAGTACATTGAGGCTAATACACAAGCCCTAGATGCACTTAGACAAACATTAAGCAAAGAATATCTTATGATGGTTTCTCATTGTGATTCCGCTTTTGCAGTGTAAAACACTTTGACCTCTCCCGTGCTACAAATGATGAAATATATGGAGAAAGAATCTAGTGGAGAAGAATCCGAACAAGTTTGCTACATGGTCCAAAGGAATAACTCCCTTGAGATAAACTCGGATACTCAACTAGATGATAGTGCTAGTTCTTCAGGTAATGATCATATTGATGTCGATGCATTAAATGAAGAACTATCTATTGTTTATGAAAACTTATTTGAAAAGTATCAAGTTTTAAAAAATAAAAGTTTTAAATTAAATAAAAAATAAGGATTTGTGTTCAAAACTTGATTTGATTTTACAAGAGAGGGATGAGATTTCAAGTGAAAGGGACTCATTGAAATCCCAACTTGACCTTGCCTTAAAGGAAAATAAAATTTTAAAGAGTAAAAATGATTGAATGATGTTTTAAAGAAAAATAAAACTTTGTCTTCAAAACTTGATTTTGTTATAAAAGAGAACAATTCTTTAAAAAATAAAGTTGATTTAATTTCAAAAGAATTGGATTTGATTTCAAATAAAAATAAATCTTTAAAAAATGATATGTCTTCTCATGTTTGTCATATTTCTAGTCTTTCATCTTCTAGTGATAAACATGATGCATGCTCCACTTTGTCTTCAAGTATTAAAAATGATATTTATACTTTGAAGAAAAGTGTTGATTGTTTGGGCTCCACTTTGAGCCAATGTGCCATGAACTACTCACGTTTGGAATCCATGTTTCGCAAGAAACATGCTCCTCATATGCATGCACACCATACACGGCATACACATGCTTCTCATGTTCACACACATGACACTGTGTATGCTCATGTGTACACTTGTACACATTGTGGACGTAAGGGTCACCTTATAAAGTTTTGTTATGATAGTATATATGTAATTTAAATTTTGCAAATAAATTTGTTTGGGTTAGGAAGGTGCTAACCCCCATGGACCAATAAGGTATGAGTACCAAAAGCCACTCCTATTGTATTTGATATAGGTGTGGGCTCTCATATGACGTGAGAGGTGTTGGTGCCTTGAGGTGAATGCGTTCCGAGCTATATGGTGACACTTTTGGATACATCACTTTCAAGAAAGTTTGATGGGAGGACCACCATGGTTTGGAGATATAGAGATTAGCCCTAACTGTTTTAGTAACTATCTCTAACTCCCATTTAGTTTATATGCTTTCATAGTATTGATTTTTAGCATGTTTTATTTTTTCATGTTCATTATACTAGAAGCAATGTATATTAGACATGTGATATATATGATTAGTTATTTGAGATACACTCATGTTTATATGGATTGACATTTTGTGTTCTCACTATAGTTTAGCTACTGTGTATGTCCTAGTTCTAAAACATGTGCATTTACTTAATGATCATATTGGTTTATAATTTTGCACTTCTGGTTTTGGATTACATATTTAGATGGAACTTTTATTAAAACTTATGATTATACTTGTACAACTAATGAGTCACATTTGATTTTTGAATGTTTGTCCTTAATTGCTCATTTGTACCTATTAGATGTATTAGTATAACCTAGTTTTGATGATTCGTGTATTTTAACTTGTATTCTCTATTTTTGTACATATTTTCTTAAAAGTATGTTTAACTTCATGTATATGTTAATTTTGTTTAAACTTTAGATATACATGTATACCATTGAGTCACTTGCCTTCATGTGAAATTCTATTATGGACTCATTTATGTTTGGGATATGTATGTATACTTTTAGTTTTAGACAAAACATACATATTCCTTGAAGTTTGTATTGTTTTGATGATTTTCATGTTTTTGAGAAGGAATTTTATATGAGCTTCATTGCCTATTTCCATGATTATGCTTTTCATATGACTTTTGTACACTCACATTATTTGTATTTACTCATAACTTTGTTTTATGAGTAGTTTGTTGAGCATTATATATCTTGAGTGTCAATTTTGTGTAAAATACATGCTTCATGAAATATATGATTTGGTTTCATGTTTTGAAGAATCTATAACTAGTTATTTCAAATTATCTTAAACTAGTTCATATTCTTCACTTGGTAGAGTTTTCAAATATGTTAAAATTATTTTCAAATCCTATTTTTGAAAATCCCTACCATCAAAGGGCGGATGGTTGGGAGACCATGCCTTATATGCTTTAAAAGACAATCTATTTAAACATGTGCATGAAAGAGAGGTAACTATGAGATATACATGATTTTAATAAAAATTCTTTTTTTGTATACTCATATGTGTTTTCTATATATGTATGCTTCAAACCTTACTTAATATCAATTTCAATTGGTATTTTCATTTTCATACATATATATGATTTGATTGTGCTTGTGTTTACAATATCTGTACATTGTTAAAGCACAAATTATGTATATGCTAATCTTGACTAATTTTTAAATGTTAATTGGTATCTTTATGAGATTATGCACTGTTTTCAATTAGTATTTCAATTGCTAATTTTTTAATTGGTATCAAAATATACTTCATATTTACCTTTCAATTGGTATCAAAATTTACAAGATATTACATTGGTATCAAAAACTTATAATGTTTCATTTTTAATTGGAATCAATATTTACTATTGGTATCTATATTTTCAATTGATATCTATTTTTTTAATTGGTATCTAAATTTTTTTTTTCAATTGGTATAATCTATTGGTACGTTAAATTTTTTTTTCAAGTGGTATTAACTTTTGTTTTGTCAACTACAACTTAATTTCATTAGTATCTAAATCTATTTTGTTGACTTCAAGAAAATTCAAATTTTGTCTTAAAAGTGATTTCAAAATATTTTGATATGTATTGCTTATATGCAAGGGGAGTTTAACATCTTCTCTCTATATATAGATTCATGTTGAGTGTATCTCACATTGAGGAGCTTAACCTCTCTTCTTTATGTGATATACGTGTGTAGGGGGAGCTTCACATCTCTACTTATGCATTGTATATTATGCTTTATGTGGTTAGGGTCTGGTCATCTCTTTTCATATAAATGCATGTATGCAGGGGGAGTTAACTTTACGTCTCTCCTCTTCATGAATGTTATACGCATATATAATCTTATTGTTTGATTTATTTTCGCCACTTTGTTGATGAATTGACAAAAAGGGGAAGAAGTACTTGGAGTGTTTATATATGCATGTTTATATTTGTTATTATGCATATATGTCAAAGGGGGAGAAGTATGTTGTTTAGTTTATGCACTTTATTGAATATCTTTATTGTTTATGCTATGCATGAGTTAAGGGGGAGCTTTTGTGAAGCTTATCTTTAATCCATGCATATATAACTCCATGAGTTTTGTCATCATCAAAAAGGGAGAGATTGTTGGCCCAAAGGCTCTAGTTTTGATGATGATTAACTCATGTAGTTATAGTACTAATGATCTTGTGTTTAATTAGTCTCAGATATTTAATCAAGATCTTAGTAGGTGATTAGCTTCAACAAAGGAGTTTCAAGAGCTCGCGCGTCAAGATCGCATCTAGCACTCGGTTGGAGTCAAGCTCGTTGGATCGTGTTTGGATCGAGTTAACTTGGAGAAGGAGTTCAGAAGACCTCAGTTTGTGTTTAGTTAATTTGAGTTTAGATCTTGTGTAAAGATAGATAGTGTTGATATGCTCAAGTTCACATATACACACACAAATTTAAATTTATTGGTTTCGGTTTAACCAGTTTTGGATTTCATATCAAAAACATAAATATATATCTTATATATATATATTGGATTCTATCCATATATAATATGCTTCAAATTTATTTCAATATCATGTTTTTATATTTATACAAGTGTTGGAGAAACGGTTTTTCATTTCAAAAATTCAAGTTTTAGAAAATACGGATTTCGTGTTTAAGCCTATTTTCAATATCACAAAAATGATTCAAATAGTTTGTAATATGTGTTGATTTTTGGTCACACATGTTTGGTATTCAAAAACCTTACAAGAACTTATTTTTGTGGAATTTTTGTGATTTTATGGGATTTTATGAAAGTTAAAAGACAAGTTTTTAATCCCTAAAACTTCAGCCAGACCACACTGGCGGTCGACCGGACGGTCGACCGGACCAGTGGTCGGTCGACCAGATCGGTCGACTGATGTGCACAAGAACATGCACATGGCCAGCCTACTCGGCCGGTCGACCGCGCGGTCGACCGACTGAAAGCACCCAACTCTCGGGTGCTGGCCAGTCCACCGGGCGGTCGACCGCTAGGCTTGGCGAGGTCGATCGGGCGGTCAACCGGAGGCACAATGGTCAGAATTACGACCCGATCGACTGGGCGGTCGACCTGAAGGTCATTTTTTACCTTTCCAGACTGCCAACGGGCAGATTTTTGAGAGGCTATATATGCCTTCTCTTGAGCTGATTTCAACAAGTTTTTAGAGAGAAAATTTTCCCATCTTTATAAGTGTTTTAGCAACAAGATTTCAAAGAGTTTTTGGGCTAAAAAGATTTATCTTTATTTGTTTTAAAGTGTTGGAAAATTAAAGAAAAAGAGAGTCTTTGGGATATTGGTTTTTGGATCTTAATTTCAATATCTATCTAGTTTTTTCCCAAGAATTTTTCTTTGCTGTTTTCATTTCCAATCACTTTATTTTCTCACACTTGAGCTATCATTTCTATCCTATCTATAGGATCTTTGTTTTGTGAAAAAATTGGTTTGTGGTTTGTTAAGACTATCAAGTGTTGTAATCCTCTTTACTTTGTGTTATCCCTCTTGTGTAGAGGTGATTGTGGAGGAGTTTGATTTTGTTGGTATACCTCTAAGTGTAGAGGTGATTGAGGTTGGAGTTTTGGCTTTGTGCCTATCCCTCTAAGTGTAGAGGTGATTGAGGTTGGAGTTTTGGCTTTGTGCCTATCCCTCTAAGTGTAGAGGTGATTGTTAGAGTTTTGGTTTTGTGTCTATCCCTCTAAGTGTAGAGGTGATTATTATTGTGCCTTGCCTCTTGTGTAGAGGTTGTTTGTTGGAGAGAGGAGTTGTGTACTTCTAATTTGTATTTGCCAAATTCTCAGTAGAGGTTCCCTGTGTGGGAAGTCCTGTGTGGATGTATAGTGAAAATCCTTCTGTGTGAAGGCGGGACGTAGAGCAGTGGCTCGAACCTCGAAATATATCTCGGTGTTTGCGATTAACCCACTATCTCTAAACTCTCTCTCTTTATAACTTGCATTGTTTCATATTGTTCATATCATACATATACGTTTGGTATTGTTTGTGTGTGCCCATACTTATGTTGAACCAAGAGAGCTTCAAATAGCACCTCAACTCTTATTTAGAGGAATCTAAAGGTGTTAGTCCAGAGCCCTTCACTGAGAATTCGGCTATACTTTTTGGTTACACTAAGTGTGTTGCAATTAGTTTTTAATTCCACATCATTTGTCATAGATTAGCCATACACCTATTCACCCCTCCTCTAGGTGTATTTTCAAACCTATCACTAAACCTAGCCCAACCTATCGTCTCTCTCTCTCTCTCTCTTCCCTATACATTTCACCATCATCCATCTACCTTATATTAAACCTAACCCTACTGCTGCCACTCCCTTCTATGGCAACCACTCCCCTCGCAGACCGCCTCACCCTTACTCTTATCTCCTCTCCCGTCCCCATCTCGATCTTTCCTTCCTCCGCACCACGCTCCGTGGCCTCGTCGTGTCCGTGACAGGCCACCACATCACCCGCCTCCCTGCTTGCGCACGCAACTACATCCTAGAGGCAGCCGGAGCCACTACTATTCCTACGCTCCCCTTGCTGAGTCGCCATCCTTGGCCACCCCACTGGCCGAACTCCTCTCACCTGGACCCATCCTATGTCCGAGACCCCCAGCTGTACCTGATTGATGTTTTTACCAGCACAGAAAATACAGAATTTCAGAACTTAAGAATAGATAGTGCAAGATACTAAATTCTATCGCGATAGCAAGTAGCTATGCTGGTCGTGGTCCACTAGGAGGGACTTGTAATGGAAGCTTGTTGCAAGTCGCTTTTAAGTTCACTAAAATGGGTAAAAGTCTTCTTTGTTCATTAGAAAGAAAAAGAAAATAATGCTATGTTAAGTTAAATTGAAGGTGGTAATTGGAGATGGTGGAAAAAATAGAAAATGAGTTTATATAAAGAAAGTGAAAAATAGTAAATAGAAAAGAGTTGTGATTGGTGATAATCTTAACTAAAGATTGAAATAGAAAAGAGATGTTTACTTACCTCTTCAGCACTTGCTTACCTTGGATCTATCGGGATGACTTACCTTGTCTTTGAAGATGAGCAGAACTTGGTCTATAGGATGTTTCCCATTCCCGATTTACATTTTGAATTAAGGGTAAGCTAAACTAACAAAGGAACAATTATCCATCAACATAAGCCATCAATGGCACTTGCAAAAGCAAGGTAGTTTCGAGGCTGTGGGATCACTTGAATTTATGATCAGCGAAAAGAATGCACAAAAATAAGAAAAGGAGTGATGGTCGATGTTATTGCTTTTGCGATTCTTTCGTTATAGCAAAGTGGCTATACAGGTCGTATCCACAAGAAGGGAGAGCGATGGAAGCTTTGATGCGACTTCTTTGTTCAAAGTAAAGAGAAAGTTCTTTGTTTCAAATAAAGAATTGAAAAGAAAGCAAGTATTATTTCAAAAATTTCTTGAATTTGGTTGATGTTTGTAAAGATGAGTTTCTTAAAGGTAAAACGCATGGCTAACTTTCTACTAAGTGCTCCGAATAATCTCTAACTTCTTGAAGATGTAGCCTCACAATGAATCATAGGTAAGCATAACCCTTATGCATAAGAACTATTCACGTTGGAGATCGAATGAATGTTCTTCCTTTAACTTAGCTTTACATGGAAAAAACTTGAACATTTCCTAATCAAGATCCAATTGAAGGCGAGAATAAGGGAAGAAATAAGTGCACTAATGGTATCGGCAAATATTAATAGGAATACCTCTAACTTATGAAAACAAGTAAGTTTACAATCTATAAATCATCAAAAACCGTTAGAACCCTCGTCTTAAGATATCATAGCTCTTGTTTGCACAAGGCTTGTTTGACACTATTGACTTATTTGGGTTATGTTAGAGATTAGTGGGTTAGTAGTTAGTTAGCCATGCAATAAAAGAATTAATTAGACTTGAGTAAGAAAAGAAACAATAAGAGAGAAGAGGTAAAGAGAAGGAGTATTACACTAAAATAAGAAAGTAAAAGCAAATAAAAACACCAAGTAATGGAAACAAGAAAGAGAAGTATTACTTGTATAAGCTTGTCATCTTCAAATACAACTTGTACACATTCTCTCTTTCACTCTAATGGCTAAACTAAATCAGAAGAAGAAGAAAATATAAAACTACTATAACTCCTAGAAACAAACTAACAATAAAACTTTAAACTCTGGATATCTCCTTCTTAGGAACCCCAAGAGGGCATTTATAGGCACCAGGAGAAAGGGGGCCAGGGGGCAAACCCTGGCCCAAAGCAATGGCCCAGCCATGCCAGTACGGCCGCGGAATGTGGCAAAATCCACATTTCCGCGGCTGTACTAGAGCGACACGCGCAACGCCGCCTGCTGTGCGCTGTCGCTTTGGTCCCCTGTCAGTTGTACTTCTGGATTTAGATTTGAGCACCCAGGTCTGACAGAATCACCCTCCAAGGTCAATGGCTTTCTTGCAAGCCTTTAGTCACCCATTAAATGGTGATTTTGGGTTTTCTTCTTCATTCTTCACCATGAACCTAGGATCACACAAGCAAACCATTATTAGTAATATTTTATATAAATAAATGTCAAGATGTTGTAAAAATTATGCAATATTAGAGACTAATCACAGCCCCACACTTATCTTTTTGCTCGTCCTGAGCAAAACAAAAATAGGAGAATTATTACACCACTTTTGCAGGTAACGTGATTGCACTGAGCATGTGCAATAAGGTTTTAAACTTTTAAGTTTCCCCTAGAGGAGGAGTGTTGTCTCCTGAGGGTTTTCAGCGGAATGCACGCACAAAATCCAATGAAGATAAATGTTAGTTGTAAGCAAACCTCTTTCAAGAAAAAGAACTTTTAATGATCTAAGTAAAAATGACCGAATGATTTTAAGAATTAGGTCTAACCCTCATAAGTTCTCCTATACTTTAGCTTTCATAAAAGAAGAAATCATGATTTTTCTTTGAATTTAAAAAGAATTTTATACTTTTAACTCATTCTGTTATTTTGCTTAAATAGATATGCATCATGTGCAAGTATAATGTGCTTGGGATTTCTCAACTCAACTTTGAATATAATTTAATTTTATTAATGTTTATCTATATATTTATTCTTGTTTTCTTTAGGCTTTCTATTTTACTCATGTAACACATATCAAACCGATGACTCCCAAACTAGATTTTAGGGCACCAGGTGAAAAAATACCCCTCAGGTCAAATATGCAAGTAGAGTAGGCCACAAAATCAAGATTTATTTATTTTCTTTTTGGCATGAGTAATTATGCTTTTTGAGGCACAATTATCCAGCTTATTGAGCTTTTTTTTGTTTGTTATTCAAAGTTGTGTCTCTAAATCCCAAGCGTGTATTTAGTTTTTGTATATTCTACTAAAGCTAAATAAAAGATATGAGTTATTTTCCTTATCCCTCCTAAATCTTAGTCAAACCAATGTTTCTTTTTTATTTAGGCTAAAATAAAGATTCCTTACTAAGGTTTCCTTAATTCTTACAACCTTTTGGTATTTTTAAAAAGAGTTTAAAAATTCTTTTTTTCGTTCTGAAGGTTTTTTTTTTATGTAAAAAAAAAAGAAAGAATGTTAGCACCCCCCCACCTATCTAATGCATTGTCCTCAATGAATGTCATGTAAATGCAAATGCAATAAATAGGGGAAAGAAATGATATCACTGTCTCCGCCGACTCGGGCCGGCCGAATGCGAACGCCTGAGCATTTCCTCAATATGCTCCAGGGGTTCCAATTTTAGCCCTAGGGTCACAGGGAATTCACAAGTATACAAGGGGTGGCTATATCATATAAACAATTATAAAGAACCCCTAATCTTTATTTTATTTACACTTCTATTTTTATTTGTATTTTATATTATTATTATTATTTTATTTGTGGTGTGTGGATGGCTATGGTCATGTGTACAATGGAGCAAAAAGACCCGGTACAATTTCAGCCTGTGACTCAGGCTCAGTGGTCAAGAATTGCTTCAGTCTTTGTTCATTCATTTTGAATTCCTTATTACTCTTTGGATCAAAAATTGTGCATAATGAATGTTCTAGACCAACGAGTTTTTAGCCTCCGGTGAAAATGTGAAGCCTCGAGTTGTATAGCAGAACTTTTCCCCAGGGCAAAGTTTTTCCGATTGATGATCTGGTCATGAAAAATTTTAGTTCTGCTTTTTGTGATCCGTGCATTTTCGTAAGCCTCATTCTGTATTTTCTCCAACTCTGAGATCTGCAATCTCCTTAGTTCACCGGCTTTAGTTAGATCGAAATTGAGTTGCTTAAAAGCCCATAGGGCTCGGTGTTCTAACTCGATAGGCAGATGACTGACTTTTTCAAATACAATTCTATATGGAGACATCCCCAGGACTGTTTTAAAAGTAGTTTGGTAAGCCCATAACGCATCGTCAGCTTGACCGACCGTTCTTTTCGGTTTTGTCCAACTTCTTTTCCAAAATGAGCTTGATATGTTGATTAGTCACTTCAACGTGCCCATTTGTTTGGGGATGATATGGAGTGGATAACTTGTGATTGATAGAGTATTTTCGTATCAGAGCTTCAAAACTCTATTGCAGAAATGCAACCCATTATTACTAAATATAGCTCGGGGGGTGCCAAAACGGGAGAAGATATTTTCTTGAGAAAGTTGACAACCACTTTATTGTCATTGGTCTTAGTAGGCATGGCTTCTACCTATTTTGAGACGTAATCCACTGCAACCAAGATGAACTGGTTGCCAAAAGAATTTTGGAATGGTCCCATAAAGTCAATACCCCAAACATCAAAAATTTCAACTTCAAGAATCGGGTTTAGGGGCATCATGTCTTGTCTCAAAATTTTCCCATCTTTTGACAATTTCATATGACTTACAAAAGTGGAATGAGTCTTTGAACAAAGTGGGCCAGTAAAATCCACTTTGTAAAACTTTCTCTGCAGTTTTGTGGGGACCGAAGTATCCTCTGCATGTAAGTTCATGGCAAAAACTGAGCACACTCCTCTGTTCTTCTTCTGGTATACATCGTCGAGTAATCTGGTCAAGATAATACTTAAAGAGATACGGCTCTTCCCAGAAGAAGTACCATACTTGGGCAAAGAAGCGACACTGGTCTTGATTTGTCCATTTAGCGGGTAATTATCCAGTGGCCAGATAGTTGACTATGTCCGCATACCATGGTTCCTTGAAAATGGCCAGGATGTGTTCATCTAGGAAATCCTCATTGATCGGAGCTTGTATTATAGGTGCATTCAGAATTCTTGACAAATGATCAACTACCACATTTTCTATACCTCTTTTATCACGTATTTTCAGGTCAAATTCTTGAAGCAGAAGGATCTACCGAATCAATCGGGCTTTAGCTTCTTTCTTGGTCATGAGGTATTTTAATGCTGTCTTCGATCCTAGCAAGTTAGGCCAGAACTTTTCTAACGAGACGACAATGGTCAAGAATTCCTCCTCGGTCGTTGTATAATTCTGTTGGGCGTCATTCAGGGTCCTACTCGAGTAGTAAATCACGTGCTGCCTATTGTCGATGCGCTGTCCAAGAACAGCGCCAATTGCAAGATCAGAGGCATCACACATGATTTCAAACGGTTGTACCCAATCTGGAGCAAAAATAATAGGCGCAGATACAAGGTCTTACTTAAGCTTCTCCCATAATTTGAAACATACATCGATAAAATCAAAGGGCACGTCCTTTGCGAGCAGGTTGGTTAAGGGCCTAGCGATTTTGCTAAAATTTTTAATGAACCGTCGATAAAACCCAGCATACCCTAGAAAGGATCTGATATCCTTGATGCTTTTGGGTGGTGGAAGCTTAGCAATCACTTCTATTTTTGCCTTGTCCACTTCGATTCCTCTCCTAGTAATCTCATGGCCTAAGACAATCCCTTGTTTCACCATGAAGTGACATTTTTCCCAGTTCAGAGTTAGATTCTTTTCCTTACATCTTTGCAGAACCAACTCTAGATGATGAAGACACTGATCAAATGAATCTCTGTAGATGGAGAAGTCATCCATGAAGATCTCTAGAAAACTTTCCACCATGTTGGGGAACAGACTGAGCATGCACCGTTGGAATGTTGTGAGAGCGTTGCACAATCCAAAGGACATGCGTCAGTAGGCGAAGGTTCCAAATGGGTAGGGAAACGTATTCGTCTCCTGGTCCTCTGTAGCAATGGGGATCTGATTGTATCCCGAGTACCCATCTAGGAAATAATAGTACTCATGTCCAGCCAAGCATTCAAGCATTTCGTCGATGAAGGGTAGCGAGAAGTGGTCCTTACGAGTGGCCGCATTCAACTTTCTATAGTCAATACAAACACGAACCTTGGTAGGTAGTCTTATTTGTACCAACTCTTTGTACTCATTCTCTACCACCATAAAACTAGCTTTCTTGGGGGCATGAACCGGGCTAACCCATTGGCTATCAGAAATGGGATAAATGATTCCATTGTCTAATAATTTCAGAATTTTTATTTTTACATCCTCTTGCATGAGTGGGTTAAGCCTGCGCTGTGGGTCCCTCATGGGAATCGCTTCATCATTTAAATGAATTCTATGTTGAACTATTGCTGGACTTATCCCGTTAATATCTTTCATTATTCATCCAATGGCTTCCCTATGTCTCTTCAGAATAGACATCAAGCTGTCCTTTTGTTGCTCAGTCAGCTGGGATGCTATGATAACTGGCAAGGTTTCTCTTCCGCCCAAGTAGGCATACTTGAGGTGTTCAGTTAAAGTTTTTAATTCTTGGGAAGGAGTTGATTCATTGGAGGTGATATCTGAAATTTCGGTCCTGTGATGAGGTACACTTGGGCTTGATGCCCAGTCCATTGCCAAATCTATGATCTGGTCCAGATTGAAATCCACAGACTCCAAATCAAACTCGCTCTCTTCATGCTTGCTGGTCAAATTTTCAATGGAATTGACCTCAAATGTCTGATCATTTATATCCCAGGGTTGTCTTCCAAGATTGAAAATATTAACTTCCTTTGTCAGGTATCCAAAGGTCAATCACATGGATCAGTTCCTACAGTTGATTATGGCATTAGCTGTAGTAAGGAATGGGCGCCCTAAGATAATTGGAGTTTGAGACTGTGGATTTGACACAAGTTGGGTCTCAAGCACAATGAAGTCAACGGGGTAGATGAAATCCCCGACCTGAATAAGGACATCTGTGATTTCCCCTTGGGAATTTTCACAGATCAATCTGCTAACTGAATAGTGACTCGAGTTGGACTCAGCACGCCGAACCCAAGTTGCTGTTACACTGAGAGAGGTAGCAAGTTAATACTTGCTCCCAGGTCAAGGAGTACTCTGCTAATTTCTGTTTACCCTATGGTGCAAGAAATTGTAAGACATTCGAGATCTTTATATTTCATCGAAATTGGACCAGACAGAATTTTGCTTATGTTGGTTGCCAAGAACACTTTCTTGGACACATTCGTCTTTCTCTTCTTCGTGCACATATCCTTAAGAAATTTAGCATAGGCTGGGACTTGTTGGATAGCGTTAAGAAGAGGCACATTCAATTTGACCTGATTAAACATCTCAACTATTTTTTTCATGTGCATGTTTTTATTATTGTTCCTAAGCCTATTAGGAAATGGTACTACAGGCTTGTGAACTTCATCAGCAGCTATGTCTTTGTTAGATGTGGAGCAGATTGGGAGGAGCTAGCAGATGTGGAGGAGCAGGATCAATGTGGGTAGGATTTTTCTGCTGGTAGACCTAGTTGTCCGTCTTCTTTCTGATCAAAGAGTATGAACAACATTGCACTAGTTGATCTAAGGACCTTGAACTTCATAAGCTTGATTTGAATTCTTAGGGTTGACTAGTGGCTGACTAGGTAAAGTACCCTTTGGTTTTTCACTTAGAGAGCTAGCTAATTGACTCATCTGCATTTTCAATCTCGATATGGCCTGTGAATGATTGCTCAATGTTTGTCGTTGATTTTTCATGAAGGCAGTTTGGGACTTCATAAAAGCCTCCATACTCTCCTCCAATTTACTTAATTTCTTTCTCATTGGTGAATTTTGGAACGAGGAAGATGGTGCTTGACTGTGAAAATTTGCTTGATGATTGGGATAGTGAAGATTATTGGGAAAATTTGCCCTGGGAGAATTATTCTAGGCCCACGAGAAGTTTGGGTGATTTCTCCAACCGGGATTGTACGTCGGTGAGTACAGATTGTGTTGCGGCCTTGAGTAAGTCGCATTCATGCGTTCATGCGGCACTTGATGAGTCTGAAAAATAGGACACTCTTCAAAAATATAGTTCGGTGCCTGATAGTATAAACAACCTGGATTGTGAATTGGTGGTGGGTTGATTTGGTTGACTAGCTCTTTTATTTCTAGAACCTCTATTCTCCTCATCAGAGTTACAATCTTAGCTTCAGCAACTATGAATGATTCTAAGGATAATAGCCCTCCTTTTGAGGTGATGGACTGTGAATTCCTTGATTTTTCTAAGGTTGGCTCCCATTGCAACAGGTAGATCTTCAAACAAATCCTAAACCTGATTTTTATCCTTTTGCAAGAACCCTCCCTAACACATGTTTTTTAACAAGGTTTTTATCTAATAATCCAAACCATTATGGAGAATCTGGCACTGACGCCATTCCTCTACACCGCGATAAGGACACTGAGCTAGGAAATCTTTGAATCGTTCAAAGTATCTCCAGAATGGTTCGCTCTGTTCTTTCCTAAACTGCATGATATTCTTTTTGATGAAGGCAGTCATGTAGATTGGGTAAATTTCTTCAAGAAGGCCTTGACAAAATCATCCCACGTTGTAACTGAATCTACAGCCAAACTATATAACCATTTCTTAGCTAAGTCCTTTAGGGAGAAGGGAATGAAACATAACCTAACGACATCGTCTCCTAACTCAGGTATGCGCATCATGGGCATACTTCTCCAAATTTCCTAACAAAGAAGTATGCATCCTCCAATTCTAAATCGTGAAATTTCGGAAGAGTGTTTATGAATTGGGGTTTCAACTCAAAAGTATTTCCGTTCGCATCAGAAAGTTTTATACAAGATGGCAGTGAGGTTCTGATCGGTTAAAACCTGTCCTGTAGCGATGCCATCACCGGTTCTGGATGCAGGGATAGAGAAGTATTTTTGGTTAATCTGGAAGTTACAGGATCTCTCACCCACATGCAGCATACCACAAACAACGTATAGATAACAAACAATCGAAAAGAATAAAAAATAAACAAAAGAAAGAGAAACAACCACCAAGTCTTAGTCTAAGGTACATGGACCTAGACGACTCCTAACTGGTCGATTCTCCAGGGGAGGTTGTTGTAGGAACTCGACTACAAACTAATCGGTCAGGAAAGGGCAAAACTCAGTGGGAGGTATCTGGGCGTGAGCCTCGGGCCTTAATTACGCTAAACCACGGAGCTTTCGAGGTCTAACCTCTCAATCCTCTTTTCTTAGACACCAATTTTTAGGAGTATAATTCTTGCAATTCCTACCCTCGGTTAATCTCTTAGTGAGTCTGAGATGTCGCTAGGGCCAACGTCTATCAAATTTTAGTTAAGGCATGGGATTGTGAGTGCACTTGGAGATGGTTTTTAGGCTAAGGAAGGGTGATGAAATCCCCACCTTATCTTGGTTATTTGGGTTTTGCCCTTAATGTCAATTGTGCAAGTGTACAATATATTCACAACAAGATAACACTCAAAGCGATAAATCACTCCAAACTGTTGGTCCTATTTTATATGGAATACACACGTACCTTTCTCCAGCACTCTTCAACAGAAATTGAAATGAATTGAAATAGACATGTGCCCTAAATGCAAAAGTCTAATCTAATTTTCAATTAAGCAACAAATGAATTTCTGTTGAGTTTATTACAAATGTATAAGGTGAAGCATACAAGTGAACTAGAAATTTAAGAAAGCAATTTTGAGCGATTTTCGGCAACCCTGCAGAAGAGCTTTTGTTAGTACTTCAATTGGTAAAATTCGCTTTTACACGAATTTTCCAAGGGCAAATGAATTTCTCGTGCAACGTCTTTGGCCACCACTCTTGTTTCCCGTAATAGTTAGCTCCTTGGTACTTCTCCTACACACAAAAACAAAGAAGAATCTTTAGTATTGAACAATAAAGCCGTTCCCTCCCGGTGTAGGATCTATAAACAAGCAACACAAACACTAGAGGGGGGTGAATAGTATTTATAAACTTTTAAAATAAAACTACTTGCAGGAAAGTAAAATTCACAGAATAAAACTCAAAAAATGCAAACGCAAAGACAAGAGATTTTATCCTGGTTCGGTCCTTGTGACCTACGTCTAGTCCCCAAGCAATCCGCTTGAGATTTTCATTTTCCTGATTTGGATACACCCAAAACCAACACCTGTACACCACTTAAAAAAATACCCTTTGCTAAATGTGTACAACTTCTCTTACACCAAGAAGACAACAACACTTTGTACAACTTCTCTTCTATACCAAGAAGACGCTCTTGTACAATACTTCTCTTTGAGTGATTACAATCAATCCTATAAGCCTTGAATCTGTATGTGATTGTGGACAAGGTCTCTTATAGGTGGACTTTCAGAATTCTTCATAATGGAGTAGGAATTGTGTGAAGAAAAGAAAGTAAAAGCAAGCTTTCAGAAAAATAAAATTTTGAACAGAGTTTTTGGGCATAAAACTTGTGTTTTGAATTCGTGAATTGATCCTAGGACAACATCCCTATTTATAGGTGAAATCTATAGTCAGTTAGGGAAGTTATCAATTCAAATTTGAAATTAAAATGTTAGATAAAATATCAAAAATCAGAAACTGTTTAACAGTCAGAAACCACTATTAGTCGACTAGGGTCTATGTGTTAGTCGACTAGAAGAACAATTTTTGCCCATATTAGTCGACTATAAGAGGAAGTAAGTCGATTATATAGAGACTTATACGGATGATAAGTTTCTAGAAGCTGTAATTAGTCAACCAGAAGAACAAGGTTAGTCAACTATAGCATGGGTTAGTCGACTAGGGTCTAGATGTAAGTCAACTAATACTACTAAACAGAGAACAAACAGAGAGCAGAAATAGTTTTGTGGAAGGACTTAGTCGACTGTATAATGGATCAAGTCGACTAGACTATAGGGTAGTCGACTATATTAGGGGTCAAGTTGACTATATGACTATTGTGTGTGTGTGTTCAAGACTCGTAACAAAAATTCTAAAAATACACATAAATAGTCAAATTCTTCAAATGAGTTTGAGCAATTATAACTTTGTATAATTCTTGAGATAGAGCTTCAGATGCATCTGTATCACTTTGTTATCCATCATCAAAATCTTTCAATCTGTATCACTTTGTTATCCATCATCAAAATCTTTCAATCTGTAAGCTTCAACATTCTCCCCTTTTTGATGATGACAACCTGCGCATGAAAATTTTCCCTGCAGAGAAACTCCCCCTGTAGTGAACAGGTTATAACAAACATATATATAATAAGTGTTCTTATTCTCCCCTGTTATGAGTCAAAAATATTGCAACATTGTCATACCATATATCCATATATCATGAAGCATATCACAACACACATATCACAGTACATATATATATCACAGATATAAACTAACACAAACTTTCTCCCTCTTTGTCATTAACAAAAAGAAAAATAGCATAGATCATAAAGAGAGACACATTAACAGTCAGCGTTTTCATAACAAAACAGAAAATGTCAAGTAGTACAATAGAAAACTAAAAGAGTCATAACAAAAGAAAATACAAAAAAGAAAATGCAAGAAACTCTAAAAAACACAAAAAGCAAAGCCAACGCCATATGCATTACATGTCGGATCCGGGAGGAAGTGGTGGTGAAAACAGGTCTTGAGGAGATCCAGAATTTCCTTTTGAGTTGTTTCAAAAGACTCTATCTTTTGTTGCATACTCATAAAATATTCCATCAGTAAAGATTGATTTGAGAGCAATGCATCCTGAGAGTCCATCATAGATTGTTGTTGGGTTTGTAGAGTTATGATTTCAGCAGAGATAGAGTTATAGAAAGCATCAGGATAGGAAGGAGGTGGTTAAGAGGAAGGAGGTTCAGCGAACGGAGATTGAGTGGAGGAGGAAGGAACCTGACTTGAACTTTATGGAGGAGGAGAGGGTGGATGTTGAGGTTGTGGTGGAGGGTGAGGAAAATCATGAAATTTCATACGATGAAGTACGACACGATCAAAAGGCTCGAAAACTTTGACAACACTCGTTTCGAAAGCAAGATCTATGTGAAAATTTTGAAACACATGAGATAAAAAGACTCCATATGGTAAAAAGGAAGTATGGTCCTTAACAAGAGTATCAAAGATTATCTTTACCCAGTTCAATCACGGGAATAATAGTTATAACTTCCGATTTTTGGAAAAATGTTATAGGCAAGGATACGACCAATTGACGAGGAATTGGTTTTAATTTATTGTTAGACATTAGTAGTCCTTGACCGGAAGAAACATATTTGACAAGACCTCAGCATCATCCATATCAATGTCATTAATAGATAGGCCGTGATATGGAATAGAAAGAATACGACCTAAGGATTTTGGGGATAACTTGATATTCATACCTTTAACAAGAGAATAGATGTGAACATTATCATCATTGTCCTCATAGGTTAAGTTTGTATAAAACGGGTGGATCAAGAAGAGATAATATCCTTTTCTTGATTCAGCAGAAATCATAGTATAAAGATCATAATTTTGAAGATAAGAGACAATATCATAGTCATTAAAGTCTTCATACTTAATAAATCTACCAGGTAAGATTTCTAATAAAGAAATTCTTATGAAATCATCTTCTAGGGCAGGATTTTTAAGAAGAGCCCTAAAATCAGTTTGAGATGAAGAAGAAAATGGTGTAAATTTAGATTTCTTAGACCTAGACATGATTAGAACTGAAATTAAAGGTAGAGAAAGCAGGAATTGATAGTATAAGACAGAGATTGGAATGAAATTACCAAGAAATTGAAGGAAGAGGGAATTGGGTTCACTGCTGCTGCAACTGAGCAGTAGTCGACTTCGCCTGCGGCTGGAGAGAGGAACCAGGGGTAAAACCAAGGGTTTTATGAGGGTAAAGGGTAAAAAAGAGAAGGAAATAGCAGATCAAAGTTAGGATTGAAAATAGGGAAAGTTCGGATCCAATTTTTATGATATGGGTCGGGTTCGAATGAAAAATATCCAATAACAGAACACAGATTTCGACAGGGTTAGTCGACTTGTGTTTTCGCCTAGTCGACTAATCCACCTTTTAGTCGACTAGTTAGTCGATATAGTCGACTAACACTCAATAGCTCAAAAAACCCATGTTTCTTTTTGATGCAATTAGTCGACTGGTAAACTGTTAAGTCGACTATTAACTTATTAAGTCAACTAATAAGCTTTTATAAGTCGACTAATAAGTAAAAAATGCCTTAAAATATTTCTGAAAAAATATTTAAAGATCGAAAATATTGCAAATACCCAAATCTCTTCGAAATCAGATAAAAACATGGATTTCGTAAAGCATTCTTAAGTTTAAAAACATGGCTTGAAAATTTTTCATGTTCAAAACCTAGAGGTTGTTCAACATAAACATTTTCTTTAATAAAATCATTTAAAAAGGAACTTTTAACATCCATTTGATAAAGTTTGAAATTCATAAAGCAAGCAGTAAAATGCGAATTGATTCAAGTCTAGCTACTGGTGTATAAGTTTCATCAAAATCAATACCTTCTTCTTGATTGTATCCGTGCGCTACTAACCTTGCTTTATTCTTAATAACTTGACCTGATTCATCAAGTTTGTTCTTAAAGACCCATCTGGTACCGATGACTGGATGATCAGTAAGACATTGTACAAGATCCCAAACATCATTTCTGACAAATTGATTCAATTCTTCTTGCATTGCAATAGTCCAAAAATCATCTGCACATGCTTCTTTGATATTCTTCGGTTCAATGAGTGATATGAAAGTAATTTGTGTCATGTAGTTCAACTTGGATCTTGTCTGAACGCCTTGATTTATATCTCCAATAACAAAATCATGTGGATGATTCCTTACTTCACCATATGCTTTAGGTAACTTAGTAGGAGTCTCATCAACATTAGAAATGTTAGTATCATCAGAAGATATAATAATATTATCAATAGGAGTATATATGATATCATCATCATCATGTGAAGAAGATTTAGAAATAGACTTAGTCAAAGATTCATCAAATTTAACATGTAATGATTCTCCAATAGTAAATATTTTCTTATTAAATATTCTATATGCTTTACTTTGAGTAGAATATCCAACAAAAATACCTTCATTGGATCTAACATCAAATTTATCTAAAGCATCTCTTGTATTTAAGATAAAACATTTACATCCAAAAATCTTGAAATAAGAAACTTTTGGAATTCTATTATAAAACAATTCATAAGATGTTTTGTTTAAAAAAGGCCGAATAAGCACACGATTTAAAAAATAACATGCAGTAGCAACAGCTTCAGCCCAAAAATATTTTGATAAATTACTGTCCATAAGTATAGTTCTAGAACATTCTTGCAAAGTCCTATTCTTTCTCTCCACAACACCATTTTGAGGAGATGCACTAGGAAATGCAAAGTTATGTGTAATACCATACTTATCACAGAAATTTGCAAAAGATTCATTTTCAATTTCTCCTCTATGATCACTTCGAATAGTGACTATGTTTAGAGACTTTTGATTTTAAATTCTTTTACAAAAACTTGAAAACTCATTAAAAGTATCATTTTTATTTTTTAGAAAAATTACCCATGAAAAACGTGAATAATATCAACAATAATAAAAACATACCTACTTTTGTTTAAAGAAGTAGCACGAGTAGGACCAAATAAATCCAAATGCAACAGTTATAAAGGTCTATTAGTAGAAACTAAATCTTTAGATTTAAAAGATGATTTAACTTATTTTCTTAATTGACAAGAATCACAAAAATAATCCTTTTAAAAGCTATTTTTGGAAGACCTTTAACTAAATAAAATTTAGAAATCTTAGAAATTATTTTCATATTCAAATGGCAAATCTTTTATGCCATAAAAAATAATCATTATTAGAAGCAAGTAAACATAAGTTATCATTTGATGATATACAAGTTATTGATAACTCATAAATATTATTGTTACGAAAATCTTTAAACAGAATATCTTTTAGTATCATATATAAGACATGCATCTTTTTCAAACATAATTTTATAACCCTTATCACATAATTGACTAATACTTAATAGATTGTGTTTTAAACCTCTTACTAAAAGAACATTTTCAATAAGGGGTTTCGAAATATTACCAACCATGCCGATACCAATAACCTTTCCTTTGTTATTGTCTTCAAATATTACTGTACCTCCTTTTTTGATTTGAACGGAAGACAGTAATTGAATGTGTCCGGTCATGTGTTTGGAACAACCACTATTAAGTATCTACTTTTCTTTATAAGGTACCTATAAGTTAAATATTTTGTATGGTACCCGTCATGATAGGGTCCGAAAAAGATTAGCCTTTAGGAACCCAAATCCAATTGAAATTTGGTTTTCATTTGTTAGTATAAACATAATTAACAGAATTACACACATCATGTATATAAGATGCAATATAAGCATTTTTATCAACATTATTTAGATTTTTAGGAATCCATATATATTTTTTTCTAATTCTTTTTGAAATAGTATTAGTATTTCTTACCACAAAAGAATTATATGGATTATTATTATAAAAATGTGTAGATTTTAAAAAAATTAGTTTTTGAAAATTCAAGACCAACATCTGTAGGTTTGTAAATCTTATTTTTTGAAAATCCAAGACCAAAATGATTATTTGACATTTTCTAATAAGATAATAGATCATTTAAATTTTCTTTTCCTTTATTAAATTTTGTCACATTTTTCAAAATTTCTTCATACTTAATTTTGAAACTAATCATTTTTTTATCTAAAATAGTAATTCTAGAATTTAAAGAAATAGTTTCCTTTTTAAGTATAGAATTCTCTTTTAAGAAATTCTCATTATCTTTTTTTAAAGATGAAATAACTTTTTCAAAATCATCTTTTGAAAATTTAAAGAAAATGTTTGAGAAACATAAATTGAATTTTCATTGTTGAGTCTTTCATTTTCCTTTGTTAAAACTTATTTTTAATCTTTTCATTTTAGAAACATTATAAAGTTCATTAAATGCTTCTAATAATTCATCATAATCTTGTACCTCATCTTCTTGAGCCATGAAGCATATATTGGTGGTTTCAATGGCTTCTTCGTCAGAGGAAGATGAATCACTATCATCCCAAGTTGCTTGGAAGGCTTTCTTCTTCTTGTTGAACTGATTAAAATTCTTGAAATTTCCTTTTGATTTCATCAATGGGCAATCCTTCTTTATGTGACCTGGTTTGTTACACTTAAAACAAATAGGATTATCATTAGTATCTTTATTCTTTTTAAACTTACCTTGTTTTAAGAACCTTTTGAATTTTCTTGAAAGCATCGCCATCTCCTCTTCATTGTCATCTGAATTGTCCATATCTGAGGATGTATGGAAGGCAAGTACTTTCTTCTTTGATTGAAGTTGTTGTTCATTCTTTTTTCTGTTTTCGAGTTGCACTTCATATGCCATTAGATTACCAATAAAGTTTTCTAATAATATTGTTGAGAGATCATTCGCTTCTTCTATTGCAGTGATTTTCTTCTCCCAATCCGATGTGAGTGCACGAAGGATCTTTTTGACTTTTCAACTTGCGTATTGATTGGTCGCTAAGATTGCACATTTATTATCATATTCTCATACTTATTATAAATAAACTCTGCTTGTTCCTAATTATTGTTTAATTTATTTGTAGGCCCATTCCTAAACGAGAGTGAAGAAAAATGAGGCAGATCTTGACAAATCAGAAAGGTTGAAAATCAGTTGAAATGAATCATCCCAAATCAAGCGATTGAAGCTAACAATCAAAGGCTATTTTGTCAAATCCTGAAGCAGAAACGGGAAAATCAGCAGGAGATAAGAAAAAATCTCCAAACGAAGAAGCTGCCACTTGTGTGGCCACCTGGCCACACCAAGGCCGCGGAACGTGGCCAAAACCGCTTTTCTGCGGCCGTTTAATATTTGTTGGGGGAGCGTTTGCTCCTTCCATCTCCTCACGCCTCCCCCCTCTGGGTTTTTGCCTATAAAAGGCAGGGTGTTCACTATAAATGGGGACGACCATGCAGAGATAAGATTTAGTCCAGTTTTTCATTCTTTGTAGTGTAGGTTTTTGTTTTCTTTTTATGTAATTTTAATTTCTTTGTAAGCTTAGGTTAGATTGAGATTCATGTAAGTAAGAGAGAGAGGATCATGTTGAGAGTGACACCGATTTACCTCCTCCTTTCTTCCATCGTTTCTGCAAGCAATAAAGGTAACTTTTTTTTATATTTGTCTTTACATTTGTTTCTTCTTCTTCTTTCTACTTTTTCTCTTTTGGTTATGATGAGCATTCAAGTGAATCTAGAAGCATCAGTATAACAATGTTTGTGTGAGTGCCAACGATATTTCATGATGATGTTCTCCTCCTCAAGACTCCGTATCATTTCATTTTTGTTCATCTTAATGATGTAATGTGAATGGGGACTGAGCTCGATCTTATGACTTATGCGTTGAACGCCTCCGAAGTAAGGTAGAACATGCAAGGGTTCCAGGTAAGTCATCAACCAAAGGAGGTAAGTATTTCTTTAATCTTTTCTTTCTTTTCTTTTATTTCTTTAGTTTAGATCACCAACACCAACAACACCCACTTCTTTTATCACAACTTTTCTATTTCTTTGTACATATCCAATTATGGTTTCTCCATCTTCCCAATCTCTCAGTTTCTGCCTAACTTCATTGTAATTTATTTTTCTTTTTTTTTTTAAGAAACTAAAGAAGAACTTTAACCATTAATGGTAGCATAAAAGAGAACTTGCTAGAAAAGCTTCCATCGCTAGTCCCTCTTTGTGCATCACGACCCGCATAGCCACTTGCTATTGCAGTAGAATTGAGTAACTTGCACTTTTCATTCTTAGTTCTGAAATTCTGTATTTTGGGCAGGTTCAACCTCAATCAAATTTTGGCGCCATTGCCAGGGAGGGACGGTAAGCAATTCTCTTTAAAAGTTTACATTTTTGGTTAACTTTCTTCTTTGTTTTTTGTACAGATTTAACAACAAGGAATTCTTGCTGCAGTGGACACATAAGTGGCCTTGGACTCTGCTCAAGAAAGCAGAGCCAAGAAGCCCTCAGATTTGCTATAATCCTGTGACAAACTGAGTGAACTACTACCTGTATTTTCTGCAGGTTGGCTGAATTGCGTAGTTTAAATATTTGTAGCATTTATCTCCTTATTTGACTCACTGTATATATATTTCTAACACAACAGTAAAAAGTTGATTGTAAATGCTAAAAAATGATTTAGACTTTGCATTTAGGCACGTGTCTATTTCATTACATTTTCGATTTACTGTTGAAGAGTACTGGAGCCAAGGTATGTGTGCATAGCATTTAGTATAAGGTTCATTCTTGTATGAAATATTGCTTGAGTGTTATTTTTTTCTATATACTTGTACACTGCACTAAATTGATTTAAGAGCTTGTCCTATAAACAAGATAAGGTGGGGAAGTCATTGTTGGCCCAAAGGCCCATCACTCTAGTTTTGATGATGATCAACTCATGTAGTTATGTTTACTAATGATCTTGTGTTTAATTAGTGACAGATTTGTTATCAAGATCTTAGTAGGTGTGGAGCTTCAACAAAGGATTTAAAGTCAAATTTTGGAGCTAGCACCGGTTGATTCACGAGCCTATGCATCAAGACCACATCAAGAGTTGAGCTCGTTGGATCGTGTTTGGACCAAGTCAAGAAGATGAGAAGACTTCAAGGGAAGACTTCAAGATCAAGACTTGTGTCTAGGTTTGTTTTTAGAAGATTTTAGTTTTAGTTAAAATGTAAAGGATAGAGTAGTTGGTGGATTGCTCAAGTATACCATGCATACACACTCTTGATTTAGTTTGTTTTACAAAAGATTTTCTATTTCAGAAAATACATGTTTGGATTTTGGTTTTCATGTTTACATATCTTTTAACCAAAATCATGTTTAGAGCTTAATGTCAAAAACTTAGATATTTCATCTTATTTGTGCAGTGGATCATATCCATACACACTATGCTTTAAGGAGTTCAAAATATCTAGTTTTTATTTAAAGGAGTTTTAAAAAAACAAGATTTTGGAAAATACAAGTTTTCAATTGAGCCAATATTTTCATATTACAAAAATAGTCCAATCTTTTATAACATGCCTTGATTTTGTGCAAGCATGTTTGTTTATCAAAGTATAATGGTAAAACTATTTTTGTAGATTTTTAAGTATTTATGGGATTTTATTTGAATCAAAAAGACAAACTTTTTAATCTCAGATTTCTGTTTTCTGACTTCAGCAAGTCGACTGTATAGTTGACTATACCTGGAGTCGGTCGACCGGACCGGTCGACCGACGTGCACAGACGTGCACGCCTTGACCTGGCAGATGGCCGGTCTGCCGACACAGTCGACCGGAACTGAGAGCAGTGCTCTCTGTTCTTTTGGGTCGACCGGGCGGTCGACCGGAGGCTCCAACGGTCGGATTCTTGACAGTTGGCGGTCGACCGGGCGGTCGACCACAGGTCTGACAGACCCCAACGGCTAGTTTTTGACAGCCTATAAATTTGGGAGTTTGGTCATTGTTTTCACCAAGATTTGGAGAGTGTTTTTGAGCCAGTTTTTCCTACTCTTTTCAGAGGTTTTTCTCCACAAATTTGAGAGCTAATTCTTCCAATCAAAAGGGGAGTTTTTATTAAGAGTGTTTAAAGTGATTCTTTGAGTTTTCCTCCACCATTCTCTTCCTTGTTTTCTCACACAACACTTGAGCTATCCATTGCTATATCTATCCTATAGGGAGTGTTATTGTGAGAGGATTTTAGGTGATCAAGAGTTGTGATCACCAAAGTTCTATTTTGTTCTTTGAGGAGCGGACGGTTTTGTTCGCATTGTTTCGGGTCCTAGTGTGGACTCGGTGGTTTCGAGTTCAGGTGCGAGCTTATTGTTTGAGGTGCGGCCTCGGCGAGCCGGTGGGCTTGCGTGTGTACGGGCTAGAGAGTCCGAGAGTTGTAGGTGTTGCGGCACCGGGTGATCCATTGGGATCGATTATAGGGGAAATCCTTCGTGTGTCGAAGGCAGGGATGTAGAGCAAGGGTGCTCGAACCTCGAAATAAATCCCTTGTGTTTGCGATTGCTCACTCTCTCTCTCTTTGACTCTTGTTTATATCTTGCATGCTATTACTTGTCTTATCTTTACATGCTTGATATATTGTATGCTCATTGATATACTTGCTTGGGTTTGTTTGCTAACACTTGTATTCAACTAAGAGAGCCAACGCAGCACCTCAACCCATTCAAGGGGAATCTAGAGGAGTTTGTCCAGAGCCCTTCACGGGGAATTCGGCAACACTCTTGTGTTATACGTGGTGTTTAGTGTAAGAGTTTAGTTTAGGTCATAATAGTTTTTACTTCCGCATTATTTGGCATTAAGTGACCATTAGATTAGCCATCACCTATTTACCCCCCTCTAGGTGAACCTTCAATTGGTATCAGAGCTTGGTACTCTGATTTGGGTCTAACAACCTAGAGTTAAAGATCCTCATTTTTAGGCTAATCACAATATTTTATACACACACTATGGATTTCATGTCACCACCCACCTTTGACATTCTTAACATCCAAATTTGGAAGGTTAAGATGTCTTTGTACCTCAAGGCCCTAAGCATTCATGTTTATCTTGCCACAACTAATAATGCATATTGTTTAAATGGTAAGAATTTTGAGGCTAATGCAAAAGCCCTTCATGCTTTAAAGTCAACCCTAAATGATGATTATTTAACTAGGGTTTCTAATGTTGATTTGGCTTTTGTAGCTTGGAACATCATCACCTCCCTTGGCGAAAAGGATCTATATTATGCGGGGAGCGATTCGGATGTTGGAAGAGACACCTCTAATAAGTGCTATATGGTCCAGGGGATAACCCCCTTGAGGTAACTACCGAATCCGAGGTAGATGAAGATAACATATCATATGATGAGCTTACCACTTTTTGTCAACTCCTACTTGAGATATATGACATGATTAAAAAGAAAAATAAAAATTTGAAAAAGAAATTTGAGTGCATGCATATAGAACATGATTCATTTAGAAATAAAATTGCATGCTTAGAAAAAGAAAAAGAAGATTTGAAAAATGAGAATGTTTCCTTGATGTCCAAATTAAATGATTTATGTGAAGGAAACACTAGTTTGAAAAATGAAATTATCTTGGTGGAGAAGCAAAAAGATATTGCTTTTCAAGAAAACACTACTTTGAAAAGAAAATTTTTGAAAAAGAAAAAGAAAAAGAAAATGTTTCTAAAAATAAGAAAAATAGTTTTATATCTCATCATGCTTTACATGCTACCACAAATGAGATAAATGTTTTGAAAAATAAAATGGATTGTTTGAGCTCCTCTTTGAGCTCATGTGCATTTAATCATAAGAGATTGGAGTCTTTGTTTTCAAAGAAACAATCTCCACATGTTCATGCACATCATCATGCATATGCACTCTTTGCACGCCATGATCACCCTCACACTCATATGCATACTAAGGTGTACAAATGTACACATTGTGGCCGCAAAGGCCATCTAGCAAAATTTTGTTATGACAAGTTGCATATTTTAAATTTTGCTAATAAAAATTTTTGGGTTCCTTACAAGACTAACCCCAAAGGACCCAAGAAAATATGGGTACCAAACTCCCACCCCATGTTTTTGATATAGGTGAGGGATCTCTCAAGACGTGAGAGACTTGGTGCCTTGATGGTGGATGCACATGGACTTGATGGACACATATATAGATGCATCACTATCAAGGGGTTTTGGTGGGAAAGACCACCATGCTTGGAGCTTTAGAGTTGGTGACAATCTCTAAACTCCTACCTTTTATGTACATGCTTTTTACATATATCATATTCATAGCATGTTCTTGTTTTAATTAGTTTTGTGCTTCATGTGGTAAAAACATGCTTAGATGTAGTTTTTATCAAAACTTGTATTATACATGTACAAATAGTGAGCTACATTTGTTTTATATATGTTTGCACTTCATGCTCATTTGTACCCACTATATGCACATGTATAGCCTAGTTTTGATGATTTCCTCATTTATACATGCTTTGCCAAATTTATGATTTTACTTCATGTATATGTATTTTTAATTCAAATCTAATAAATATACATGTATACCCGTGAGTCTCTTGCCTTCATGCAAATACATTTGATAGACTCTTTTATGTTTGGGATATGTATGTGTATTATTAGTTTTGGATAAATCATACATATACCATGAAAATTAGTGTTTTAATGAAAAATGATTTTTTTTAATGTGACTTATGATCTTTTTGAGCTTCAATATCTATTTTCATGAAAATGCTATTTACATGACTCTTGTACACTCACATTTTATTCATTTTGTCATGACTTTGTTTCATGAACATCTTTTTATGAGCTTTATAGATCTTGAGTGTCAATTCTTGTATTTGGTATGATTCATGAAATACATATGCTTTGATTTAATGTTTTGAAGGATCTTTAACTAGTTTTTCAAAATTATTTTAACTAGTTATTGTTCTTCATTTGGTAGTGATTTTCAATGCTAAAATATTTTCAAATCTAATTTTGAAAACTCTACCCTTAATAGGAGGTTGGATGGGAGATCATGTTCATGTATGCTTAAAATGAAAATCATTTAAAACTTGAACCATGATTGGGTGGTAGTTATATGAGATATACATGATTTACATTGTTATTTTCAATTGGTATCATTGGATCTTTTCAATTGGTATCTAATTGATAATTTTTGTATATACTCATATTTTGTTTTCTTATATATGTATGTATCAATGTCAATTGGTATACTCATTTCATACATATATATGATTTTCATGTGCTTAACTTTCAATTGGTTCACATTTTTAAAAGCACAAAATTTATGATGAAAAATAAAATTTTTGATCATTATGTTTACTATTGGTATTAATATGTTTCAACTTCATATTTGTTAAATTTCAATTGGTATCAATATGTTTTACAATAATGATTATTTTCAATTTGGTATCTTAAAATTTGTTTGTTTTACGAAAGCTCTGATACCTTTAAAAATTTTGTTTAAGAAAAATTAAAATTTTTTTTTTGAGTTGTATTGCCTATATGCAAGGAGGGCTTAACATCTCTTCTACATATAGATTCATGTTGAGTGTATTGTATATTGAGGAGCTTGACAACTCTTCTTTATGTGGTACACGTGTGTAGGAGAGCTTCACATCTCCTCTTATGCATTACATAATATGTGTTATGTGAATTGGGGCTTGTCATCCCTTCTTCATGTAATACATATGTGTAGGGAAGCTAACTTAGCATCTTCCTCTTCATGAATGTATATCGCATATACCCTTTTATTGACTTATTTGTTTACACCCTTTATTGGTTTCTTTGTTTATGACAAAAAGGGGGAGAAAAATTTGATGATTTTGTTTTTTACCTTAAGCCCTTTGTTGATGATTGACAAAAAGGGGGAGAGGTATTTGCTATATATATGCATGTTTTTATAAAAGAATTTATGTTTATGCATATATGTTTTATTTTGCAAATAGGAGAAAAAGATTTTGTGGTTTTGTTTTATGCTTGATTAGAATGTTTACTCCTTCATTTGCATACATGTTTATGTGCCTTCATTGCATATTTATTATTTATTGTTTATGCATGAGTTAAGGGGAGCTTCTTTGAAGCCTTACTTTAATCCATGCATATATAACTTCATGAGTTTTGTCATCATCAAAAAGGGGGAGATTGTTGGCCCAAAGGCCCATCACTCTAGTTTTGATGATGATCAACTCATGTAGTTATGTTTACTAATGATCTTGTGTTTAATTAGTGACAGATTTGTTATCAAGATCTTAGTAGGTGTGGAGCTTCAACAAAGGATTTAAAGTCAAATTTTGGAGCTAGCACCGGTTGATTCACGAGCCTATGCATCAAGACCACATCAAGAGTTGAGCTCATTGGATCGTGTTTGGACCAAGTCAAGAAGATGAGAAGACTTCAAGGGAAGACTTCAAGATCAAGACTTGTGTCTAGGTTTTTTTTTTTAGAAGATTTTAGTTTTAGTTAAAATGTAAAGGATAGAGTAGTTGGTGGATTGCTCAAGTATACCATGCACACACACTCTTGATTTAGTTTGTTTTACAAAAGATTTTCTATTTCAGAAAATACATGTTTGGATTTTGGTTTTCATGTTTACATATCTTTTAACCAAAATCATGTTTAGAGCTTAATGTCAAAAACTTAGATATTTCATCTTATTTGTGTAGTGGATCATATCCATATACACTATGCTTTAATGAGTTCAAAATATCTAGTTTTTATTTAAAGGAGTTTTGAAAAAAATAAGATTTTGGAAAATACAAGTTTTCAATTGAGCCAATATTTTCATATTACAAAAATAGTCCAATCTTTTATAACATGCCTTGATTTTGTGCAAGCATGTTTGTTTATCAAAGTATAATGGTAAAACTATTTTTGCAGATTTTCTAAGTATTTATGGGATTTTATTTCAATCAAAAAGACAAACTTTTTAATCCCAGATTTCTATTTTCTGGCTTCAGCAAGTCGACTGTATAGTTGACTATACCTGAAGTCGGTCGACCGGACCGGTCGACCGACATGCACAGACGTGCACGCCTTGACCTGGCAGATGGCCGGTCTGCCGACACAGTCGACCGGAACTGAGAGCAGTGCTCTCTGTTCTTTTAGGTCGACCGGGCGGTTGACCGGAGGCTCCAACAGTCAGATTCTTGACCGTTGGCGGTCGATCGGGCGGTCGACCGACAGGTCTGACAGACCCCAACGGCTAGTTTTTGACAGCCTATAAATTTGGGGGTTTGGTCATTGTTTTCACCAAGATTTGGAGAGTGTTTTTGAGCCAGTTTTTCCTACTCTTTTCAGAGGTTTTTCTCCATAAATTTTAGAGCTAATTCTTCCAATCAAAAGGGGAGTTTTTATTAAGAGTGTTTAAAGTGATTCTTTGAGTTTTCCTCCACCATTCTCTTCCTTGTTTTCTCACACAACACTTGAGCTATCCATTACTATACCTATCCTATAGGGAGTGTTATTGTGAGAGGATTTTAGGTGATCAAGAGTTGTGATCACCAAAGTTCTATTTGTTCTTTGAGGAGGCGGACGGTTGTGTTCGCATTATTTTGGGTCCTAGTGTGGACTCGGTGGTTTCGAGTTCGGGTGCGAGCTCATTGTTTGAGGTGCGGCCTCGGCGAGCCGGTGGGCTTGCGTGTGTACGGGCTAGAGAGTCCGAGAGTTGTAGGTGTTGCGGCACCGGGTGATCCATTGGGATCGATTACAGTGGAAATCCTTCGTGTGTCGAAGGCAGGGATGTAGAGCAAGGGTGCTCGAACCTCGAAACAAATCCCTTGTGTTTGCGATTGCTCACTCTTGTAAATCACCTAGAGGGGGGTGAATAGGTGATGGCTAATCTAACGGTCACTTAATGATGAATTATGCAAATGATGCGGAAGCTAAAAGCAATTATGACCAAATTAAAACTTTTACACTAAACATTATGTATAACACAAGAGTGTTGCCGAATTCCCCGTGAAGGGCTCTGGACAAACTCCTCTAGATTCCCCTTGAATGGGTTGAGGTGCCGCGTTGGCTCTCTTGGTTGAATACAAGTGTTAGCAACAATCCCACGCAAGTATATCAATTAAGCACAAATGAATATATCAAGCATATAAAGATAGACAATAATTGAATGCAAGATATAAACAAGAGACAAAGAGAGAGAGAGAGAGAGTAAGCAATCGCAAACACAAGGGATTTGTTTCGAGGTTCGAGCACACTTCCTCTACATCCCCGCCTTCGACACACGAAGGATTTCCACTATGCAAGATCCCAATGGATCTCTCCTCGGTGCCGTAACACCTACAAGCCTTCGGACTCCCTAGTCCCGTACACACCGCAAGCCCACCGGCTCGCCGAGGCCGCACCTCAAACACGAGTTCGCACCCGAACCCGAAAACACCAAGTCCTCACTAGGACCCAAGCAATCACGAGCACACTTGCCCGTCTCCTCAAAGAACAAAGAAAAGATCTTTGCTGATCACAACACTTTGATCACCTAAAGCACTCTCACTACAACACACCTATAGGATGTATAATCAATGGATAGCTCAAGTGTGGTGTGAGAAAAACAAGGATGTGAAAGGTGGAGGAAAACTCAAAGACTTTCTTTTAAACACTCTTGATAAAACTTCCCTTTTGATTGGAAGAATTAGCTCTCAAATATGTGGAGAAAACTCTTTTAAAAGACTGAGAAAAACTAGCTCAAGGCTCTCCTAAAATCTTATAGCAAAACAATGACAAGACCCCCCCAATTTATAGGCCAGAAAAATATAGCCGTTGGGATCTGTCAGTACTGCCGGTCGACCGGCCCGGTCGACCGCCAACGGTCGGATTTCTGACCGTTGGAGCCACGGTCGACCGGTGCGGTCGACCGAACTTTCCAGAGAGCACTGCTCTCTGGAGCGGTCGACCGGCACGGTCGACCGTCCACCAGTACACACAGGCGTGCACATTTGTGCACGTCGGTCGACCGGCCCGGTCGACCGACGTCAGGGTTAGTCGACTAGTTAAGTTGACTAGTCGACTTGGCTGAAGCGTGAAGCAGTTTTTCTGGGATTAAAAAGTCTGTCTTTTGGCTCATATGAAATCCCATAAAATACTAAAAATCTACAAAAATAGTTTTACCAATATACTTTGATATACAAACATGCTTTCACAAAATTGATTAAACGAGAAAGGTATACTTATTATGAGTATAAAAATGTATTTGATGTACCCTTTCTTGTCTCCGCTATAGTATAGGACTATACCGAGTCGATTCTCAGGGAGAGCTCGCGATGGAAGCTTTGACGAGTGGTAGTGAAGTTATAAAACGAGAATTCTTCTCTTGCTTATAAAATTAATGAATCAAGTGAAAAAGAAAATAAAGAATGGATGGATATGTTCAAGATGGAAATAGTCGGAAAAGAATTCAAGAGTGAGATTTGGTATTCACAAGAAAAGGAAAGAAAACTTGTAAAAGAATAGATGAAAGAAAACCATGACTAGCTTACCTTGCTAACTTGCCAAGACTTACTAAACTCCGTGATAGTGAACGCGTGCCTCATGTTGTCACTCCATCGGCGTAGGTTCGTCTTGCGTGTTGATCTAATTACTTTCTCATGTTGATGAAGGGTGGTTTAACCCATCGGAGAAGAGAAGACCATACAACTTGCAAGATGAAATAAAGCAATCACCCATGAGTTAGTGAAGATGGCAAAGCTAGAGGTTAGCTAGTACATGGTAGGAAAATTAGCTACAAGCCATTAATGAAGTAAAGCAAAGCATGAAGTAAATTGCAAGAAGTAAAGAATACAAGTAAGAAAGCAAGTAAACTAGAACCAAGCTCAAGTAGAGGAAGGAGAATGGATGAATCCTTGTTGCTTCAAGTTGTCACTCCTTGATTACACAAGCTCTCTCTCTCACAATCTCTCTCTTTTACAAAGTATCTAGGAAGAAGAAGAGGGACTAAAGAACTAAAACCTAGAGAAAAACCTATGAAAATTACAACATACTAACAATTTCTACTCTCTTCTCTGTTCTCCTTTTGCTCGCAGGTCCAGGTGAAGTATTTATAGGCCCCAGGTGAAGGATCCAGAACCTAGTTGGTTGGCGCAAAATCCGGATCTCAACAGACTCAAACGGCCGCATAGGCGCGGCAAGGCGCGGCAAGGCTGTGGCCGTTGGCTAACAATTTTCTGGTACAAAGTTGTTACAAGTTTGTTAGCCACGTGGACCTTCTGGAATCTGGAGTTGTTGTGCGGATCTTTCTGGATCTGGGATTCAAATTTGGCTTTATCTTGATCTTTGAATAAATCACTTTAATTATTGCTAATTAAAGTGATTAATTGGCTTTCTCTTCATTAGAGTGTGTACCTGCAAATATATAGAGAAGATTAGTAAAAATCATGTATTTATTACAAAAATGCATGGGAATAATGAGGTAAAATATGCAATATTGGATCACAATCACACCCCCACACTTATTCTTTTGCTCGTCCCGAGCAAAACAAAGAAAAAGAAAAGAAAATCCTAACTACCAATTTTATTACACCACTTTCGCAGGTGACGCGATTGCACTGAGCATGTGCAACAAGCCGTTAAACCTCTAGGTTACCCTAGAGGAGGAGTGTTGTCTCCTGAGGGTTTTCAGCGGATTGCACCCACAAAATCCATAAAGAAAGAAGACAAATGTTAGTATTTTGAAAACGCATCTTGAAAGAGAGACAAGTTTATGAACTATTTTTGAAAAAATATAAGTGATCTAAGGTCATAAGTCCACCTATAATCATTCTATCTTAAACTTAGTCTCCATGCAAGATCTTGTCTTCAATTAAGGTAAGACTTCAAAATTGGATTGAATACTTTATCTTTCATAAAACCTAGATAATATGCACACCGTGCTCGTGAAGATTTCTGGGATTTCAACTCCAACCATCAAGCATTTATTTTATATATATATATATATATATATATATATATATATATATATATATATATATATATATTATTCTTCCCTTAGTCTAGGCTTTCTAGTTTACCCTTGTAGCGAGCTTTTAGCCGATGACTCCCAAACCAATCGGTCTTAGGGCACCAGATGAGAAAACATCCCTCGGGTTTAAGGTCTCGAGTAAAAAAGGCCACATAACTAAGGGGGATTATTTATTTCCTTTACCACCGTTAGGCGTGAATAATCATGCTTCTTGAGGCACAATTATCCAGCTTAATAAGTAATGTTTTATTTATATATATATATATTTTTTTTTATTATTTATATGGCATTTTTGGTCTTTGTCTCCATCCCAAGAAATGTGTAAGTGTAAAGTGCATATTTATCTAAGGTAAAAATTCAAGATAAAAATATCTCCCCAATTTTACTTACTTAGCCTATAATCTCAAACAAGATCTATTATTTCAACTAGGTTTAAGATGTCATAATTAAGGCTTTCTTAATTCCTAAGATACATCTTAATTTTCTTAAAAATAGATCAAAACTTTGTCTCTTATTTCAAAAAGTTTTTATTTTTTTATTTTTTATTTTTTTTATTATTTTTTTATTTATTTTTTTTTAATTTTTCTAAAAGAAAAGGTAAAATCTAAAAAGAAAGGGGAAAATCTAGAAAAAAGATAAAATCTAAAAATAAAATGGAAGACCTAAAAATGAAAATCCTAAAAAATAAAAATCCTATAAAGAAAATAAAAAAATCCTATGTTAGTACATACCCCCCCATACCTATCTCATGCATTGTCCTCAATGTATGCAAGATAAAAATGATGCATGAAATAGGTAAGGTAAAAAGTCACTCCCTCCTCCTCTTTGGACCCGCAGTAGTACTGGGTCCTGCCGACTGTGTCCTCCTCAACCTCGCCTCAATGCCCTCTAACCTAGAAGATTGCTCCTCTAACTTGGAGGATTGTTCCTCCATCTTCTTTCGCAGCCTCACTTGACCCCTAAAAATCTTCTTCATGCCCTTCCAGATGGAGGACATGAAGGCATGTGTATCACGTGGGGGGTCCTGCCTCCAAAAGTCAGGTTCATCCTCTGGTTCAAAACTCTCCTCAGAGGAGGACTCTACCGGAACATCCTCGGGTTGGACTGTAGGTGTCCAGACCGCGTGTAAACAACTATTATAAGCACTGGTAGGTCTCTCGGGTGCAACAAACACTCGGTCAAATGAATCAAATACATCAGCTGGTAGGAAAGTCCTACACAATCGTGTAATCAATATGGGATGGGAGTATTTGGCACCTCGTGTGCGTGAAGAGTTGGCGATAAATGCATGGAAGAGGACCTTATTCAAACAAACCGAGTGTTGACGAGTCATTAAATCATGTATAATTTGCAACACTGGTCTGTTGAAAGAGGAGGTGTGGTCAAGTCCTAAAATATTGCGTTGGATCCAACGTCCAACGCAATGAACATTTCTAAACATCGTACTGGCTTTGAGCCCACGATCCTGCTCAGTACAACGAGCCCCCATAACAGGCATATAATCAATCAAAGGGAGAGGCTCGCTGTGTTGCGTGATGGATGGGACAGAGGTGATTTCCTCAAGAAGAGGAAGTGTGACAAGTAGGTCTCCTGTGGGCATGTGGACAGTGAACTGGTACATGTGTGGATCAATCGATGCTTGGTCAAGATGCGTGTAAAACATGGTCACCAGTTCGGGACAATAAAATGCATCGGTCTCAGTGTTGTCGTACACTAGTGAATACCAATTCCTTGCCCTAATTCGTTCTAAAAATACATGCCCATAACCATTCACATCACAAAAAATCCGCCCAAAATCTTTCTCAACAAAAATTGATGGTGCCATACTATGAATTTAAGATCAAAGCAGTAAAAAAGGAGAGATTTAGAATTCGAACCACCCCCAGAATTCGTGGGGGGAAGAAATTTGATCTCTGCAGTGGTTTCAGGAAGATCTGATGAAGATGCTGGCACCCGATCTGCTAACTGTGCTTCAGATCGACTGGTGAGAAAGTTTTCAGCACGCAGGAATCTCTAAGTTTGCCGCGGAAGCTCGGCAGAAGCCGCGGGTTTGCGGCAGATCAGAGAGATCTGGGGAGGAGAAAAAAAATTGATGGCGGCGCTTTAGGAGAGAAGTGCAGATCTGAAAATATTTTCGCTGGTGAAGGAGAAGTGTAGGGTGGTGAGATATTTATTGGAGGGAAGAATTTAGAGGTTTCCACTTCTATCCCTAGGTCAAAAGGATTTTTACCATATTGGAAGTTGTAGCTTTGAAAAAGGGAAATTTGACTCTTAGGAATTTGGAGTGACCTAGAAATTTGGAATTCTTGAAAGAAGGATTTTGAGGAAACCTAGGAATTTAGAAAGATTTTGAATTTGGAAAGTGTAGAAACTCCTTTATGCATAAAAATCCCTCCTTTATTTTTATTTTTTTTTATTAATTTCTAAAAGAAGTGTAAAAGAAAGAAAATCTAAAAACTCTAAGTTAGTAAAGAAGGAGAAAAATTACCATAAGGTGGTGGTTCCGGTGGTGGTTGGATTGGTCCACGAAACATGGCCCAATCAACTTTACGTTGGGTTTTCAGGAACCCACCAAAAATCTCAATAATATGACCCACAAGAATGATGTGTGCATGGATGATTTTTATTATGTACATGACCCCATCTAATTTCCAAAATTTTAAAATAATTTCTGAGTTAAATTCATCAACTACCTTGTCCTAGAATGGAATATGAAATGATAGAACGGTTGACTTGGACTCGGAAAGGAACACCGACTCAGGGAAGTGAATGAAGTCAAGTAAAGGTTCAGGAGTCGGAATGGATTCAGGAACTGGGTCCAAGTCAAGAAAATGAAGCTCAAGTCCACATTCAGTTTCCCATGATGGAATGTGACTATCTAAGATTAGTGATTCAAGTTCAGGAGGGTTGGGAATCAAAACTGACTCTAAAATGTTACTCAAATTGGGTAACAAAACAGGAGTCATTAATGATTCAGGTATTTGAACTAAATCACAAACTTGAGGGTCAAAGTCACATTCCACATTGAGTTCAATTCCACAAAAATGAGAACTTGCCAATTTATCAATAGGATCTTCAAAAAGGTATAATTGGTCAAGTTCGACATGATCCTTAAAAATGAGTGATTCAACTTCATTGTGAATTAGAACAGGATCCAATGTTGACTCCGGGAAAAAATTGAAATCAGGTAAAGTTATCGGAGTCATTATTGAATCAGGAAAAAGAATTGAATCACGAAGCTGGGGTTCAAGATCACATTCCTCATGAAGTTCAATTCCACAAAAATGTGAACTTGCCAATTTATCAATGGGACTTTCAAAAGTATGGAATTGGTCAAGTTCAGTATGATCATCAAAGGTTGGTGATTCAATTTCAAAATGGACTGGCACTGGATCCAATACTGACTCGGGAAATGAAGTGAAATCATGTGAAGACACCGGAGTCATAATTGAATCAGGAAGAAAAATTGAATCATCAAGTGGAATTTCAGGATCATATTCACGTTCAAGTTCAATTTCAGTAAAAGGAAAACTTGCCAAAATGTCTATGGGATCTGAAGGTTGGACAAGTTCATGTGAGTGTGCTGAAATAGAATCTGGACTTCCAAGACTACATGACTCTTTGGATTTAACAGAGTGGCTAGTGACATTAGAAATAGGATGAGAATGAAGAGTTTGGATCATCAAATCTAAGTCACGATTTCTAGCATTTTGAGCATGAGTCATGTCTTCAAGCATCTTTCCATAATTGAGGATTTCATTATTTGGATGAAAAGAGGAAGTGTTGTCTTGGAAGTGATGGTGAAATTGTGAGTCAAACATGTGTGGTGATGGAAAAGTGGACTCACACAAGAAATCATTACTCATAAATGGTTGTTCATTATGAAGAGGTGGAAGTGAGTAAGACTCTTGAAAATACTGTGGAATTGGAGAGGCAAATGGTTCTGGAAGTGTCTGCTCAGCTCTCTGTAAATTGGCTTCTAAACTCCTTAGTAACTCAGATTTTTCTTCAACTGGTGGTTCGGAAAAAGGAGTATATGAAGCGGAATTGGAAAATGAATACTGTGAACAAGGTGAATATGATGGACAAGGAATTTGAGAATTTGACTCGGGGTACGTGAATCCCCAATTACTCGGTGAAGAGTTGAAATTATCTTGGAAATTATAGTTATCAGATGGGGGGTATGGGTCATATTGATTCGGATAAGGCCAACCCGGTGTATTTGGTTGGTGCATATTATAAAACACCGGGTTGGAATTATCCGAATATGGAGATGGTGTGAAATATGGATTATTATTAGGATGGAAAGAATTGTAATTGTAAGCCATATCACACAATACAAACAAAAACAAACAAACAAACAAACAAACAAAAGAAAAAAAATTCTAACCTAAGTTAGTGTAGACTTAGGACCTAGACGACTCCTAACTGATAGACTGTCCACGGGAGGTTTAGTGTAGACTCTAACCACAAGCTAATCAGCCAGGGAAGGGTAAGGTTGGTGGGAGGTTTTCCGTCCGAAGACGTTCCTTAATTAAGTAACCAGCAACCTTCGGGCTTTCGGCCCTCAACCCCTTTCCTAGACACTGATTTTGCAAGAGTTAAATTCCAACACTTTTCCCCTTAGGATAATCTCCTAGATGAGTCCGAGATGTCCCTAGGGCCAACGTCTATTTTTTTAATTAAATTAGGCTTGGGTTAGTGAGTGCTTGGATTGTGGTTTTCGGGCTAAGGAAAGGGTAATGAACTCCCTACCTTATCTTATTTATCGGTTATGCCCTTAAAATTGAATTGTGCAAGTGTACAAGAAATATAACAAGGATTCACTCAAAGCATGAAAATCACGCAAGAGATGATTCCTAGTCTATATGCAATGCGAAACGTACCTTGCCTCCAGCACTCTTCAACAATAAAAGTAAAGAATTGAAAGACACGTGCCTAGAATGCAAATGTCTAAACAATTTTTTTAACAATTTCAACCAATTTTTTACTGTTGATTAAATTAGCAGGTAATAGGTGAAAAATACAGGATTTCAAGTATAGCAGCTGATGTATTTTGCAGAATCAGAGCCCCTGCAGAAAATTTGTGAGTAGTCAACTCAGTTCTGCCGCAGAACCACGGCAAAAACCTGGATTCCGCGGCAAAACTGAGGGATCCTGGTCTCTGCTTTCGAGAGCAGAGGCCCAGGTCCACTTATATGTCACTGCAATTAAAATTTTCCTGTTCTTCAACCTGTAACCTGCAACAGAGAAGAAGATTCGTTTAGTTCTTCACTTTAAAGAAAATCCGTTGCTCTCCCCGGCAACGGCGCCATTTTGATTAAACGAGAAAGGTATACTTATTATGAGTATAAAAATGTATTTGATGTACCCTTTCTTGTCTCCGCTATAGTATAGGACTATACCGAGTCGATTCTCAGGGAGAGCTCGCGATGGAAGCTTTGACGAGTGGTAGTGAAGTTATAAAACGAGAATTCTTCTCTTGCTTATAAAATTAATGAATCAAGTGAAAAAGAAAATAAAGAATGGATGGATATGTTCAAGATGGAAATAGTCGGAAAAGAATTCAAGAGTGAGATTTGGTATTCACAAGAAAAGGAAAGAAAACTTGTAAAAGAATAGATGAAAGAAAACCATGACTAGCTTACCTTGCTAACTTGCCAAGACTTACTAAACTCCGTGATAGTGAACGCGTGCCTCATGTTGTCACTCCATCGGCGTAGGTTCGTCTTGCGTGTTGATCTAATTACTTTCTCATGTTGATGAAGGGTGGTTTAACCCATCGGGGAAGAGAAGATCATACAACTTGCAAGATGAAATAAAGCAATCACCCATGAGTTAGTGAAGATGGCAAAGCTAGAGGTTAGCTAGTACATGGTAGGAAAATTAGCTACAAGCCATTAATGAAGTAAAGCAAAGCATGAAGTAAATTGCAAGAAGTAAAGAAAGCAAGTAAGAAAGCAAGTAAACTAGAACCAAGCTCAAGTAGAGGAAGGAGAATGGATGAATCCTTGTTGCTTCAAGTTGTCATTCCTTGATTACACAAGCTCTCTCTCTCACAATCTCTCTCTTTTACAAAGTATCTAGGGAAGAAGAAGAGGGACTAAAGAACTAAAACCTAGAGAAAAACCTATGAAAATTACAACATACTAACAATTTCTACTCTCTTCTCTGTTCTCCTTTTGCTCGCAGGTCCAGGTGAAGTATTTATAGGCCCCAGGTGAAGGATCCAGAACCTAGTTGGTTGGCGCAAAATCCGGATCTCAACAGACTCAAAACGGCCGCATAGGCGCGGCAAGGCTGTGGCCGTTGGCTAACAATTTTCTGGTACAAAGTTGTTACAAGTTTGTTAGCCACGTGGACCTTCTGGAATATGGAGTTGTGCGGATCTTTCTGGATCTGGGATTCAAATTTGGCTTTATCTTGATCTTTGAATAAATCACTTTAATTATTGCTAATTAAAGTGATTAATTGGCTTTCTCTTCATTAGAGTGTGTACCTGCAAATATATAGAGAAGATTAGTAAAAATCATGTATTTATTACAAAAATGCATGGGAATAATGAGGTAAAATATGCAATATTGGATCACAATCAAAAATCAAGGCATGTTATAAAAGATTGGACTATTTTTGTAACTTGGAAATATTTGGCCCATGATAAAAACTGTATTTTTCTAACACAATATTTTCCAAAACATATTTTTCTAAATCTTCATCAAATACAAAAACAAGATATACTTTTAAGGCATAGTGTGTATGGATATGATCCACTACACAATCAAGATGAAATATCTATGTTTTTGTCATAAAGCTCTAAATATGGTTTTGGATTAAACATATGAATATAAGAAAATACCAAAATCCAAATAAGTATTTTTCCAAAAAGAAAAATCTTTTCTACACCAAAAAATCTTTTATGAAAGCAATTCTAAATCAAGAGTGTGTGTGTATATGTACTTGAGCAATCCACCAACTATCTATCCTTTACATTTTTAACTAAAACAAAAACAAAATCTTATACCTAGACACAAGTCTTCATCTTCTTTAAGTCTTCTCTTGAAGGCTTCTCATCTTCTTGACTTGGTCCAAGCTTGATCCAAAAGCTCCTTGGATCACACCGTGCTAGCTCCAAATCTTGATATTTTGTCCTTTGTTGAGCTATGCACCTACTAAGATCTTGATAATGAATCTGTCACTAATTAAACACAAGATCATTAGTAAATATAACTTCATGAGTTGATCATCATCAAAACTAGGGTGATAGGCCTTTGGGCCAACAATCTCCCCCTTTTTGATGATGACAAAACTCATGAGGTTATATATGCATGGATTAAAGTAAAGCTTCAAAGAAGCTCCCCCTTAACTCATGCATAGACAAAAATAATAATATATGACAATGAAGCTCATAAATATGTATGCAAATGAATGGAGATAAAACAAAATAAATCTTTTTCTCCTATTTGTAAAACAAAACTTATATGCATAAATAATAAGGAAGACAAATACTACTCCTCCTTAAGCAATGAAAACATGCATATAAACTCAAATACTTCTCCCCCTTTTTGTCACTCATCAACAAAGGGTTCAAAGTAAAATCAAATCAAACAAATTTTTCTCCCCCTTTTTGTTAAAAACAAAAAGATCAAGAAGGGCTAATACAAATCAATCAATAAAGATTTATATGCGATATACATTCATGAAGAGGAAGACGCTAAGTTAGCTTCCCTACACATATGCATTACATGAAGAAGGGATGACAAGCCCTAACTCACATAACACATATTATGTAATGCATAAGAGGAGATGTGAAGCTCCCCCTACACACGTATATCATATAAAGAAGAGTTGTCAAGCTCCTCAATTTATAATATACTCAACATGAATCCATATGTAAGAGAGATGTTAAGCTCTCCTTGCATATAGGAAATACACATCAAACATTTTGAATTTTTCTTTAAGATTTTTAACTTACTTAATAAAACACATTTTGAGATATCAAATCAACATATTTTTTTTTAATATCAATAGTAAAAATATGAAATTTTTTTTTTATTTTCATCATAAACTTTGTGCTTCTAAAAATGTGAGTCAATTGTGAGTTAAGCACATGAAAATCATATATATGTATGAGAAATGAGTATACCAATTGAAATTGATACATACATATATATAAGAAACAAAATATGAGTATATACAAAATAAGTTCATATTGATACCAATTGAAACGATTCAATGATACCAATTGACATAACAATAAGATCAAGCGTATAACTCATAACCTACCACCCTTCATATGCACAAGGTAAAAGATTTTCAATGAAGCATACAAGGCATAATCGCCCATCCATCCTCCCATAGATGGTAGGGGTTTTCAAAAATATATTTGAAAATAAGCTTAGTTTGAAAAACTCTACCAAATGAAGAATTTGCACTAGAAAAATGTTTTTCATGAAACACAAGTAAATCACATGGCACTAAAAACACTCTAATATCCATGAAGTCCATAAAATTTTCAAAAGAGGTGAGTGCACTAGTGTTATGTGGAACATGGTATCATGAAAATAAATCTCAACATGAAAATCATCACAAATTTTTTTATTAAAAAAAATATATTTCAAGATATATGTATGTTTTGACAACACAATTAGTATACATACATATCTCTTAAACACAAATGAGTCCATATAACTAGATTTGCATTAAAGGCAAATGACTCAAGAGGTATACATGTATATCTTAAAGTTTGGCAAAATACACATATACATGAACTGAAAAACACATGTTCATAAATCAAATCCAAAAAGTGGGAATATAAGTTTAAAAATGTATGTATCATCAAAACCAAGCAATACAAGCACATTTCATGGGTTCAGATAAGCGTTCAAGCGCAAATATAAATAGATTTATTTGTGGCCCACGACATGTACAAGTATAAATCCTAGTGTTGATAAAAACTAACATTTAAACTAATATTCAATACATGAAGCATCAAATCTTGAAAAAAAAAATAGGATCATGTGGATAATCCCAAAAATTATTTGAAGAATAAATAACTAGTATAAATTGTTTTTGAAAAACTAGTTAAAGATCCTTCAAATATATCAAATCTTATGTTTTTCATAAACATAACTAGATACACAAACATTTAAGCACTCATGGTCTATAAGGCTCAAAAATGATTTTAACAAAAGTGTGAGTGTTAAACGATCATGTAAATAGCATTTTTATGAAAATAGTCAATGAAGCTTAAAAAGATCACAAATCATTTTTCATCAAAACATTAATCTTCATGGTATATGTATGATTAATCCAATCCTAACAAAACACATACATATCCCAAATATTAAAAGAGTCTATTAATGATGTTTGCATGAAGGCAAGAGACTCACAGGTATACATGTATATTTATTAGATTTGAATTTAAAATACATATACATGAAGTAAAGCATAAAAATAGGCATAACAAGTATAAATGAAAGAATCATCAAAACTAGACTATGCATATGCAAATAGTGGGTACAAATGAGCATGAAGTTCAATCATATATGAATCAATTGTAATTCTCTATTTGTATATGTATACATGCACGTTTTGATAAAATCTTCATTTAAACATGTAAATACCACATGAAGCACACAAAAATATGAACATGCTATATGATATATGAAATTAAAAGCATGTGCATAAAAGTAAGAGTTTAGAAATTGTTACCAACTCCAAAACTCCAAATATGGTGGTCTTTCCACCAAAGCTCCTTGATAGCGATGCATCCAAAAGTATGTCCATCAAGTCTATTGCATCCACTACCAAGGCATCAATTCTCTCACGTTTTGTGAGAGCCCTCACCTACATCACAAGCAAATGGTGGGGGTTTTGGTACCCAAATTTTCTTGTAGGGTCCACGGGGGTTAACATTTAATGGAACCCAACAATTTTTCTTAGCAAAATTTAAAGCATATATCTTATCATAACAAAATTTTGCTAAATGGCCTTTGCAGCCACAATGTGTACATTTGTACACCTTAGTATGCTTATGTGTATGTGCATGATCGTGACGTGCAACATAAGCATATGCATGATGATGTTGTGCATGAATGTGTGGAGTTTGTTTCTTTGAAAACAAGGACTCCAATTTCTTATGATTAACTGCACAATTGCTCAAAGTTGAGCTCAAACAATTAATCTTATTTTTCAAAACATTTACTTCATTTTGATCAATGGAAGTGGTGGCATGTAAAGCATGATCAAAAGTCTTTTTCTTTTTAGAAACTTTTTCTTGTTCTTTTTCTTTTTCAAAAATTTTTCCTTTCAAACAAGAATTTTCTTGAAAAACAATTTCTTTTTGTTTTTCCACCAAAGCAATTTTATCTTTCAAAATCATATTTCCTTCACATAAATCATTCAATTTAGACATCAAGGAAATGTTCTCATTTTTCAAAGTTTCATTTTCTTTTTCTAAACATGCAATGTTACTTCTAAATGTATCATGTTCTACATGCATGCAATCAATGTTCTTTTTCAAATTTTTATTTTCTTTCTTAATCATGTCATACTTTTCAAGCAATAGTTGACAAAAGTAGATAGCTCATCATATGACATGTTATTATCCTCATCCTCGGATTCGGAAGTTACCTCAAGGGGGTTATCCCCTTGGACCATGTAGCACACGTTGGAGGTGTCGCTTCCAACGTCCGAATCGCTCCCCGCATAGTACTGTTCATTTTCACCGAGGGAGATGAGGGTATTCCACACTACAAAAGCCGAATCAAAGTTAGAAACTCTAGATAAATAAACATCATTTAGGGTAGACTTTAAAGCATGAAGGGCTTTTGCATTAGCCTCAAAATTCTTACCATCTATACAATATGCATTATTAGTAGTGGCAAGATATACATGAAAACCTAAGGCTTTGAGGTACAAGGACATCTTCACCTTCCATATATGGATGTTAACAATATCAAACATGGGTGGTGACATGAAGTCCATGGTGTGTGTAGAAATATTGTGATTAGCCTAAAAGTGAGGATCTTTTACTCTAGGTTGTAAGACCAAAATCAGAGTACCAAGCTCTGATACCAATTGTAAATCACCTAGAAGGGGGGGTGAATAGGTGATAGCTAATCTAACGGTCACTTAATGATGAATTATGCAAATGATACGGAAGCTAAAAGCAATTATGACCATATTAAAAATTTTACACTAAACACTATGTATAACACAAGAGTGTTGTCGAATTCCCCGTGAAGGGCTCTGGATAAACTCCTCTAGATTCCCCTTGAATGGGTTGAGGTGCCGCGTTAGCTCTCTTGGTTGAATACAAGTGTTAGCAACAATCCCACGCAAGTATATCAATTAAGCACAAATGAATATATCAAGCATATAAAGATAGACAATAATTGAATGCAAGATATAAACAAGAGACAAAGAGATAGAGAGTAAGCAATCGCAAACACAAGGGATTTGTTTCGAGGTTCGAGCACACTTGCTCTACATCCCCGCCTTCGACACACGAAGGATTTCTGTTGGCCCAAAGCCCTTCCACTCTAGTTTTGATGATGATTAACTCATGTAGTTATGTGTACTAATAATCTTGCAATGTTTAAGTTTCAGATATTTAACAAGATATTAGTTGGTGAAAGGTTCCACACATCTTTCACAAGGTGATTCAAGAGCCTAAGCATCAAAGATGATATCTAGCACTCATTGGAGTCAAGCTCAGTGAATCAAGTTATGGATCGAGTCGGCTTGGAGATTGCGCTCTACAAGAAGACTTAGGTATCCATAGTTTAGAGTTTGTGTTTTAAATCCATTTTGTAAAGATTAGAATAGTATGATATGCTCAAGTTCACAATACACACACATAAATTCAATATGTTTGGTTTTTGATTGAATCGGTTTTGGATTTCAAATACATATATCGGGTTTTGAATTTGAACCAGTTTTAGTTCTACTGATCTGCTTGACACCCTTCTATAATTATTATCATAATTTTTTATTTTTATATTCAAATAACATGATTTAACTTGCATTTCAAAGATAACTTTCAGATCTAAATTTCTTATTTAATAACCATTTTCAGATTCTAATTTTAAAGTTGTCAAATATTTGGTTGAAATCTGTTCTTGTTCTGAAAACAGCTTACAGTTTCTGTTTTGACACCTGTCAGTGTTTTATTGATAAGTTTCGCATCCAAACTGATATTGAGTTGATTTCAGTTGCATTTAAAATATAACTTAAAGATCTACAAATTATTCCTATATACCTTTTTATGAATTCGAACGTTTTCAGCCTGAAAAATGTGCTCCAATCTGACCTATTTTGTTGACAGCCAGGCTGGGCCGGTCGACAGGTCCGGTCGACCGGGCCAAGCGGCCTGTCGACCGGCCGGTCGACCGGACGTGCACGAAACCGTGCACGTCGGCTGTTTCTGTAGACGGTCGACCGTGCGGTCGACCGACTGTAAGCAGATTGGTCTCTGTTTGTTTGGGTCGACCGTCAGGTCGACCGGCAGCTGTCAAACGGCTGTATTTTGACCGTTGGACGGTCGACCGTGCGGTCGACCGGCAAGGTATTTCTGGCAGTTCTGCTGCCAACGGCTATTTTCCAGATTTGCCTATAAATACCCCATTTGAGAGAGGTTTTCTATAAGAATTTTTGGGCTAAAATTTTCATTCTCTCAGGTATTTTTGCTACAATCAAAATAGGTTTTTGGATTCAAATTGAACAATCTTTTTGGTGTTTTCATTAGGGTTTGACAAATCAAAGAAAAGGGTTTGGGAAAAGCTTTTGAATTGAACTTCTCTATCTTGGTTTCATTTATTTCCCAAAGATTTTCTTTGAGTTGCTGGTTTTCAAATCCCTTGGTTTTCTCCACACTTGAGCTAAAATCTACTATCTTTTCTATAGGATTTTGTGTGGGAAAAAGAGATTGTTTTGTGGTTGTTGTTTGAAACCACTAAGTTGTAAACCCTATCTTTAGCTTGGCTTTGTGCCTTTCCCTCATTGTGTTGAGGAAGTTTGGCTATTGGGTTGTATCCCTCAAGGTTGTGAGGTGATCCTTGTATTGGTTTGTGGAAATCCCTCAAGTTGTGAGGAGATTGTTGATTGGATTGGAGTTGTGCCTCAAGGAGGAGGTTGTGTTTGTAAGGGAGGAGTTGGGTACTCCTTGTAATTGTAATTACCCCAAATCCTCGGTGGAGGTTCCCTTTGTGGGAGTCCTTTGTGGACAAGCTAGTGGATTGGAAATCCTTCGTGTGTCGAAGGCGGGGATGTAGAGCTGGGTGCTCGAACCTCGGAACATATCTTGTTGTTTGCGCTTGATCCATTGACTCTCTCTCTATCTCTCTCTTTACTTTGTGCCTTGCATCTCTATTTCATATTGTGCATACATATCTATATTGCTTGGCTTGGTTATGTGTGCATCACTTGTTGATCACACTTGAGTGTTCATTGCTATTAAGTTTTTAAATTCCGCATTTAGATCATAGATTAGCCATATCACCTATTCACCCCCCCTCTAGGTGATTTTCAATTGGTATCAGAGCTAGTGCTCCTGATATTTAGATTTAACCACCTAGGAGTAAGATCTTGGTTTGCTAATCTTCACTTGCATTTTCATTTGCACTCATACTAGTTTGCACTCATGGCTAGCCCTCTTATGTTTGACCATTTTAGACTTGATACTTGGAAGGTGGACATGACTAGGCATTTAAAAATACTAGGTCATCTTGTTTATCAAGCCATTACCATAGAAACCCTCCCAAATAGTAGCAAGCATAAGAAGGCCAATGCACTTGCACTTAGAACACTTAGAGCATCTCTTAATGAAAATCTTTTATATGCGTTTGATAATTATGATTCGGCTTTTGGAGTTTGGAGCATCTTGACGTCTCCCGAGCTACCCGTGATCATCAACAAGATAAGGAGATCTAAGAGAGACATGTCCGAAGATCAATGCTTCATGGTCCAAGGGAAGAACTCCCTTGAGGTACATTCGAATTCTCCACTAGATGATAGCTCTAGTTCCTATTGCTATGGTTGTTTAGAAGTCCAAACTTTAAATATGGAACTTGCTCAAAAGCTTGAAAATTTGTTGGAAAAACATGATTTGTTGAAAGAGGATAATCTTTCTTTGAAAAATGAAATTGAGTTCATTACAAAAGAATTGGATTTGGTTTTGATTAAAAATAAATTTTTGCAAAATGAGATTGATATTCATGTTTGCCATGCTAGTGTAGCTTCTTGTTCTACCACACCTATTGCATGCTCCACTTAATCTTCTAGCATTGAAAATGATATAAATGATTTAAAGAGAAGTATTGATTGTTTGGGCTCCACTTTGAGCCATTGTGCCATGAACCACACTCGTTTTAAATCCTTGGTTCGCAAGAAACAAGTTCCAACTATGCATGCACACCCAACACGGCATACACATGCCCATCACGGACACAATCATAACATGTATGCTCATGTGTACACTTGTACACATTGTGATCGAAAAGGCCATCTTGCTAGATTTTGCTATGATCGTTTACATGTTGAAAATTTAGCAACTAATCTTGTTCGGGTTAGGAGAGATACTAACCCCGTGGACCCACAAGGAAATGGGTACCAAGATTCACCTCTTTGATTTTTGATGTAGGTGGAGGCTCTCACATCACGTGAGAGTTTTGGGTGCCTTGAGGTGGATGCGTTCTAAGCCTAAAAGAGAATCATTTGGATGCTTCACACTCAAGGAGATTAGGTGGAGAGGACCACCATGTTTTGGAGAACTAGAGATGCACCTTCATTGGTTTTGGTATCATTCTCTAACTCCCATTTATATTTGCATGCTTTATATGTTCATCAATTTATAGCATGTTTTGTTGTTTTATGATTAGTATGATAATTGCCATGTTTATTAGTCTTATGTTTTACATGATTAGTTCTTGAGACACCCATGTTTAATATGAACCCATATTTTGTGTTCTCTTTATGTTTTAGCTATCATGTTGATCATAGATCTAATGCACATGTCTTTATCATAATAATCATATGGATTTTTGTGATTGTTTTGACACTCCATAGTTTTGATTATCATGATTGTATTTCTCATATTGATTTATACAACGTTTTGTGATTCATGTATTGACTACTTGCTTGAATGATAGTTTTCAATTAAGACTAGAATTTATATGTGTACAACTAGTGAGCTACAAATATATCTTTTTAATGTTTGTGCTTAAAAGCTCATTTGTGTTCATTAGATGTACTTGTATAGTCTAGTTTTGATGATTCATGCATTTGACTTGTATTCACCATTATATGTAATTTGGTTGACTTCATGTATATGTCCATCTTGTCCAAACTATCACTTATACATATACATCCTTGAGCCACGTGCCTTCATGCATATACTTTTGTGGACTCTTCATGTTTGGGATATGTATGTATACTTTAGTTTGTACATGACATACATATGCCTTGAAGTTTAAATCATTGAGATGAATTTCATGTTTCTAAGTGATCTCACATTTATGTTGAAGCTCATGTTTTTAAGATGATTTTTCAATTAGTATCATGGATTTCAATTGGTGATTTCACATCCTAGATGAACTTTCATGGATTTCATGATTCACTTATGTTTCATATCTTGATGATTACTATATTAAGCTTGATTGTCCATTATTCATGGTGATATGTTTCTAACAACACTTGTACACTCAACTTACTTGATGTTTCCCATGATTTAATTTTCAAATTGGTATCATGATTTAGTTTTCATGAATACATATATTGATTGGGATTATTTGCTAACACATGTATTCAACCAAGAGAGCCAACACGGCACCTCAACCCTTATTTACGGGGAATCTAGAGGAGTTAGTCCAGAGCCCTTCACGGGGAATTCGGCTACACTTTGGTGTTATACATGGTGTTTAGTGTAATAGCCATATGAATGGTTTTTGAGTGTTTGTTGATCATGTGATTTTCATGTTTCATGAAAAATCTTGTTTATTCCCTTTCTTGAAGGATTTCATACTAGTTTTCAAAAACTTTCATAAACTAGTTCGTATTCTTCAATTTGGTAGAGATTTTCAAACTAACTATATTTCTAAATCTATTTTTGAAAACCCCTACCATCAATGGGCGGTTGGACGGGAGATCATGCTCATGTATGCTTTATAATGAAAATCATTTTAAACTTGATCATGAAATGGGTGGTAGTTGATATGAGTCATACACTTGATCTTATTGTTGTTTCAATTGGTATCATTGAATTCTTTCAATTGGTATCAATCTTGACATCCTTTTGTATACTCATATATGTTTTGTTTTATATATGTATGCTTACACTTCATATAGTATCAATTTCTATTGGTATCTATTTCTTACATACATATATAGGTGATTTATATGTGCTTATTATATCCCTATATCTTGAAGCACAAATTTTGGTTATGTTAAGCTTGAGTTTTTCAATTGGTATCCATATACAAGCTTTATCATAATTTTAAGATTGCTAAGCTTGAATTTTTAATGAATATCATGTTTCAATTGATTTAATTTTCAATTGGTATCTTATTTCAAGCCTATGCATATTTTCTTTTGGTATTTCATAAAGGGGGAGAAAACTCGTATTTTATATTTCAATTGGTATTTGCTTTACCATTGTTTTTGTTTCCCACTCCCTAACTTTATGATATTAAAGTAATTGGTATCATATGCTTATAATGAAAAATATCTTCTTTTGGTATCAAGATGCTATTTGTTTCCTTAAATTTGGTATCAATTTTTTATTATCTATTGGTATCAAGTTTACATTACATGTTTTCATTTTGATATAAAATGTTATTTTGTTTCAATGCCTTGTTTTATTTCAAATAGGATTTGGCATTTCTCAAAGTTTGTTATTTTCAATTGATATCATATTGACTTTGGTTTTACCCCTTGGAATAATTTATTGCTTCTTTGTTTTGAACATTTAGGGGGAGAAGTATTTATTTTCATTATGTTTGTTTTTACCCCTTTGTTGATGATTGACAAAAAAGGGGAGAAGAATTTGTAGTTTATATGCATGGTTGATTTAAGCATATGTTTTAGTTGGTTTTCATTAGTAATAATATGTTGGTTTCAATATTATTGTTTTATTGGTATCAAGAGCATGTTTCATTGTTTATGTTTTATTTGGTATCCAGAACATGTTTATATGTGTTTAAGAACATTCATTGCATATCTTATATCTTTTATTGTTATGTATGAGTTAAGGGGGAGCTTCTTTGAAACTTTAATCCATGCATATATAACTCCATGAGTTTTGTCATCATCAAAAAGGGGGAGATTGTTGGCCCAAAGGCCTTCCACTCTAGTTTTGATGATGATTAACTCATATAGTTATGTGTACTAATAATCTTGCAATGTTTAAGTTTCAGATATTTAACAAGATATTAGTTGGTGAAAGGTTCCACACATCTTTCACAAGGTGATTCAAGAGCCTAAGCATCAAAGATGATATCTAGCACTCATTGGAGTCAAGCTCAGTGAATCAAGTTATGGATCGAGTCGGCTTGGAGATTGCGCTCTACAAGAAGACTTAGGTATCCATAGTTTAGAGTTTGTGTTTTAAATCCATTTTGTAAAGATTAGAATAGTATGATATGCTCAAGTTCACAATACACACACATAAATTCAATATGTTTGGTTTTTGATTGAATCGGTTTTGGATTTCAAATACATATATCGGGTTTTGGATTTGAACCAGTTTTAGTTCTACTGATCTGCTTGACACCCTTCTATAATTATTATCATAACTTTTTATTTTTATATTCAAATAACATGATTTAACTTGCATTTCAAAGATAACTTTCAGATCTAAATTTCTTATTTAATAACCATTTTCAGATTCTAATTTTAAAGTTGTCAAATATTTGGTTGAAATCTGTTCTTGTTCTGAAAACAGCTTACAGTTTCTGTTTTGACACCTGTCAGTGTTTTATTGATAACTTTCGCATCCAAACTGATATTGAGTTGATTTCAGTTGCATTTAAAATATAACTTAAAGATCTACAAATTATTCCTATATACCTTTTTATGAATTCGAACGTTTTCAGCCTGAAAAATGTGCTCCAATCTGACCTATTTTGTTGACAGCCAGGCTGGGCCGGTCGACAGGTCCGGTCGACCGGGCCAAGCGGCCTGTCGACCGGCCGGTCGACCGGACGTGCACGAAACCGTGCACGTCGGCTGTTTCTGTAGAAGGTCGACCGTGCGGACGACCGACTGTAAGCAGATTGGTCTCTGTTTGTTTGGGTCGACCGCCAGGTCGACCGGCAGCTGTCAAACGGCTGTATTTTGACCGTTGGACGGTCGACTGTGCGGTCGACCGCAGGATATTTCTGGCAGTTCTGCTGCCAACGGCTATTTTCCAGATTTGCCTATAAATACCCCATTTGAGAGAGATTTTCTATAAGAATTTTTGGGCTAAAATTTTCATTCTCTCAGGTGTTTTTGCTGCAATCAAAATAGGTTTTTGGATTCAATTTGAACAATCTTTTTGGTGTTTTCATTAGGGTTTGACAAATCAAAGAAAAGGGTTTTGGGAAAAGCTTTTGAATTGAACTTCTCTATCTTAGTTTCATTTATTTCCCAAAGATTTTCTTTTAGTTGCTGGTTTTCAAATCCCTTGGTTTTCTCCACACTTGAGCTAAAATCTACTATCTTTTCTATAGGATTTTGTGTGGGAAAAAGAGATTGTTTTGTGGTTGTTGTTTGAAACCACTAAGTTGTAAACCCTATTTTTAGCTTGGCTTTGTGCCTTTCCCTCATTGTGTTGAGGAAGTTTGGCTATTGGGTTGTATCCCTCAAGGTTGTGAGGTGATCCTTGTATTGGTTTGTGGAAATCCCTCAAGTTGTGAGGAGATTGTTGATTGGATTGGAGTTGTGCCTCAAGGAGGAGGTTGTGTTTGTAAGGGAGGAGTTGGGTACTCCTTGTAATTGTAATTGCCCCCAAATCCTCGGTGGAGGTTCCCTTTGTAGGAGTCCTTTGTGGACAAGCTAGTGGATTGGAAATCCTTCGTGTGTCGAAGGCGGGGATGTAGAGCTGGGTGCTCGAACCTCGGAACATATCTTGTTGTTTGCGCTTGATCCATTGACTCTCTCTATCTCTCTCTTTATTTTGTGCCTTGCATCTCTATTTCATATTGTGCATACATATCTATATTTCTTGGCTTGGTTGTGTGTGCATCACTTGTTGATCACACTTGAGTGTTCATTGCTATTAAGTTTTTAAATTCCGCATTTAGATCATAGATTAGCCATATCACCTATTCACCCCCCCTCTAGGTGATTTTCAATTTCCACTATGCAAGATCCCAATGGATCTCTCCTCGGTGCCGCAACACCTACAAGCCCTCGGACTCCCTAGTCCCGTACACACCGCAAGCCCACCGGCTCGCCGAGGCCGCACCTCAAACACGAGTTCGCACCCGAACCCGAAAACACCAAGTCCTCACTAGGACCCAAGCAATCACGAGCACATTTGCCCGTCTCCTCAAAGAACAAAGAAAAGATCTTTGGTGATCACAACACTTTGATCACCTAAAGCACTCTCACTACAACACACCTATAGGATGTATAATCAATGGATAGCTCAAGTGTGGTGTGAGAAAAACAAGGATGTGAAAGGTGGAGGAAAATTCAAAGACTTTCTTTTAAACACTCTTGATAAAACTTCCCTTTTGATTGGAAGAATTAGCTCTCAAATATGTGGAGAAAACTCTTTTAAAAGACTGGGAAAAACTAGCTCAAGGCTCTCCTAAAATCTTGTAGCAAAACAATGACAAGACCCCCCCAATTTATAGGCCAGAAAAATATAGCCGTTGGGATCTGTCAGTACTGCCGGTCGACCGGCCCGGTCGACCGCCAACGGTCGGATTTCTGACCGTTGGAGCCACGGTCGACCGGTGCGGTCGACCGAACTTTCCAGAGAGCACTGTTCTCTGGAGCGGTCGACCGGCACGGTCGACCGTCCACCAGTACACACAGGCGTGCACATTTGTGAACGTCGGTCGACCGGCCCGGTCGACCGACTTCAGGGTTAGTCGACTAGTTAAGTTGACTAGTCGACTTGGCTGAAGCCTGAAACAGTTTTTCTTGGATTAAAAAGTCTGTCTTTTTGGCTCATATAAAATCCCATAAAATACTAAAAAATCTACAAAAATAGTTTTACCAATATACTTTGATATACAAACATGCTTGTACAAAATCAAGGCATGTTATAAAAGATTGGACTATTTTTGTAACTTGAAAATATTTGGCCCATGATAAAAACTGTATTTTGCTAACACAATATTTTCCAAAACATATTTTTCCAAATCTTCATCAAATACAAAAACAAGATATACTTTTAAGGCATAGTGTGTATGGATATGATCCACTACACAATCAAGATGAAATATCTATGTTTTTGTCATAAAGCTCTAAATATGGTTTTGGGTTAAACATATGAATATAAGAAAATACCAAAATCCAAATAAGTATTTTTCCAAAAAGAAAAATCTTTTCTACACCAAAAAATCTTTTATGAAAGCAATTCTAAATCAAGAGTGTGTGTGTGTATATGTACTTGAGCAATCCACCAACTATCTATCCTTTACATTTTTAACTAAAACAAAAACAAAATCTTATACCTAGACACAAGTCTTCATCTTCTTGAAGTCTTCTCTTGAAGGCTTCTCATCTTCTTGACTTGGTCCAAGCTTGATCCAAAAGCTCCTTGGCTCACACCGTGCTAGCTCCAAATCTTGATATTTTGTCCTTTGTTGAGTTATGCACCTACTAAGATCTTGATAATGAATCTGTCACTAATTAAACACAAGATCATTAGTAAATATAACTTCATGAGTTGATCATCATCAAAACTAGGGTGATAGGCCTTTGGGCCAACAACTCTCTCTCTCTCTCTCTTTGTCTCTTGTTTATATCTTGCATGCTATTACTTGTCTTATCTTTACATGCTTGATATATTGTATGCTCATTGATATACTTGCTTGGGTTTGTTTGCTAACACTTGTATTCAACTAAGAGAGCCAACGCGGCACCTCAACCCATTCAAGGGGAATCTAGAGGAGTTTGTCCAGAGCCCTTCAAGGGAAATTCGGCAACACTGTTGTGTTATACGTGGTGTTTAGTGTAAGAGTTAGTTTAGGTCATAATAGTTTTTACTTCCGCATTATTTGGCATTAAGTGACCATTAGATTAGCCATCACCTATTCACCCCCCCTCTTGGTGAACCTTCAGTCATTACCCTCCCTTAGCCCACAAATAATCTCCTCACTCACTAACCCAAACTTAACTAAAACTGAGTAGACGTTGGCCCTAGGGACATCTCGGACTCAATTAGGAGATTATCCTACGGGGAAGGTGTTAGAATTTGACTCCTGCCAAATCAGTATCTAAGGAAAGGGATTGAGGGGCGAAATCCCGAAGGCTGGTAGTTTGGCTTAATTAGGCCGTCGCTTTTACGCGGATACCTCCCACCAATCTTGCCCTGACCTGGCTGATTAGCTTGTGGTCAAAGTTTGTATTATACCTCCCGTGGACAGTCTAACCAGTTAGGAGTCATCTAGGTCAAAGGTCTACCCTAACTTAGTTTAGATTTTTTTCTTTCTTTTTATTTGTTTGCTTATTTGTTTGTTTTTCTTTGTTTGTGTTGACATTCCCTGTGTGATATGGCTTATAACAATAATGAAAAGTCACCTAGAGGGGGGGTGAATAGGTGACAATGCTAATCAAGGGCAAATTAAAAATTTAAAGCTACAACAATCACAAGATGAATGCTAGCAAGTAAGTATGACAATGAATATGATGAGTAAATAATAAGAGCAAGCAATATAGAGTAAGAATTTGTAAGAATGTAAACCAATCGCAAACACAAAGATATGTTATCGAGGTTCGAGCACCCAGCTCTACTCCCCGCCTTCCCCAGAAGGATTCTAGCTACTTCCACTATCACAAAGATCTCAATTACAATGGAGTACCCAACTCCACAATCTCAGTATAAGAAATTTCCTTGGTAGTCAAAAGACCACAAACTCTCTCTTTCAAATATCTCTTCCCTTACAAAGGTCCTTAGAGAATATTGAGTAGGAATGAAGCTCTTTTGTGTGTAAGGAAAAGAAATTGAAATCAGAGAAAACTTTTGAAAACCCTTCAGAAATTTGAGAGAATTTAGCTCAAAAACCAAGAACTTTGAAAGCCTTAAACTTTTGAATTTTTGCAAGGATTGTTGTTGTAACCAATCTCTCCCCAAACACCCCTATTTATAGGAGAGGGCTAGGGTTTAGGGATAAAACATATTTACTGATGTTTAGGAGGTAATTAGATCAAAATATATCCTTAAACGGATTTTTAAATACAAAAGACAAAAATAAACAGCACTTAAAAATCTGCCCGTTACTGTTCAAATGGTCGGATCGGTCGACCGGGCCGGTCGACCGGTAGTATAAAAATTTGACCGTTACAGGCTATCGGTCGACCGACCCGGTCGACTGATACAAACTGTGACAAAAATAAACAGTCCGGTCGACCGCCCCGGTCGACCGACAGACGTGCACACGGATACGTGCATCTGCCAGGACTTCGGTCGACTGGTCCGGTCGATCGGACCAGACTGACATAGGCTCGGTCGACCGACCCGGTCGACCGGATCAGGTCAAAAAGCCAAATTTAAAAAGAAATAAAAGAGGATTTTGATTTTATCAAAAATACTTTTGAACAGGGATTAGTATAAAACACAAACATATATCTGTAGGCAAAATCTTGTATGCAAAATATTTTTGTATAATTTATAAGAAATTATTTTGGAATGAGCATGTGCGCAAAAACGTGTGTGATAGAGCTTCAAACCTATCCACTATTCTTTAACATACTATAAACTGAAAAACAAATTACATGAAGACTTCTTGAGCTATCTTCAAGTCTTTGAGCCATCCAATGCCTTGCTAGTGCCTTCTCTTCTATGATCCTTTCTTGATGTGCAATTTGCCTTCCTTACTTTGTGGAACTTAGAAGTTCTTGCAATAGCTAAGCGAATGGTCTCTAAACATGGTACAAACCTGAAACTTATCTTAACAAACTTGTTAGTACCAAATAGCTCATATTTGGTTTGTCATCATCAAAACACAAAACAATTGGAGAGTGTAACCTCTTGGGCCAACAATCTCCCCCTTTTTGATGATGACAAAACAAATAGGCTATTAACAAAAATATAGGGTAGGAGAAAACTCCCCCTCAAATTATGCTATACTTAAAACACAAGAGTATGCTCTAGATGCCAATAATTGAAATGATGCACCAATTATTGAAACCACAACTAAAACACAAGAATTGCTCTTGATACAAAAAATACCAAAAACAACTAAAACACAAGAATTTATTTAAAACACAAAAACTCATAAAAACAAAACAAAACAACAAAACATATAAATTCATATGGAACCAAGACCAAATGAACTTATTTTTGTCCATGTAAACTTATTCTCCCCCTTTTTGTCATACATCAAAAAGGGTTATGAAAAACATGTTTATTCAATAATACAAACATTAAGTTCTCCACAAATAAACGAAAATCTAGCAAAATCAAGAGGTTTAGTGAAAATATCGGCTAGTTGTAAATCCGTGGAAACATAATCAATATCTATATCACCTTTCTCAAAATGATCTCTAAGAAAGTGATATCTAATTTCAATGTGCTTGGTCTTACTATGTTGATTTGCATTTTTGGTCATGTGTATAGTACTAGTATTATCACAAAATATTTTTATATGATCAAAGTGCAAATCAAAATCAAGGAGAGTATGTTTCATCCAAAGGACTTGTGCACAACAAGCCCCCGCGGCAACATACTCCGCCTCGGCGGTTGAGAGAGCTACGGAATTTTGTTTCCTAGAGGACCATGAAACAAGACAATTACCAAGAAATTGACATGTCCCACTAGTACTCTTTCTATCTACTCTACAACCCGCATAATCGGCATCCGAATAACTAGTCATTGAAAAATCTATAGTTTTTGGATACCAAAGACCCATTCCAATTGTGCCCTTAATATAACGAATAATGCGTTTTACCGCAATAAGATGAGACTCTTTAGGACACGATTGAAATCTAGCACAAAGACACACACTAAACATGATATCCGGCCTACTTGCCGTCAAATATAAAAGACTTCCTATCATGCTTCTATATAATTTAATATCAACATTTTTACCTTGTTCGTCCTTATCAAGCTTGGTTGTAGTTGCCATTGGAGTGTTGCAAGCCTTTGATCCTTCAAGCCCAAACTTCTTTACTAGCTCCTTTGCGTACTTGGCTTGGTTAATGAAGGTTCCGTCTTGCAATTGCTTGATTTGGAGTCCAAGGAAGAAATTAAGCTCACCCATGGAAGACATTTCAAACTCTAGTTGCATTACCTTTTCAAAATCCTTGCACAAAAGCTCATTAGTAGATCCAAAAATTATATCATCAACATAAATTTGCACAATTAAAATATCATTCTCAACATGCTTAGTAAAAAGAGTTGTGTCTACTTTGCCTTTAATAAAATCATTTGAAATGAGAAAACTAGAAAGTCTTTCATACCAAGCTCTTGGAGCTTGTTTCAATCCATACAAAGCTTTATCAAGTTTAAAAACAAAATCGGGATGAACATGATCAATAAAACCGGGAGGTTGAGCAACATAAACTTCTTCATTAATAAAACCATTTAAAAATGCACTTTTTACATCCATTTGAAAAAGTTTAAAAATTTTAAAACATGCAAAAGCTAGTGTCATCCGTATGGCTTCAAGCCGTGCTACGGGTGTAAAGGTCTCCTCAAAGTCAATTCCCTCAACTTGAGTGTAACCTTGGGCCACTAACCTAGCTTTATTCCTAATGACATTTTCGGACTCATCCATCTTGTTTCTAAAGATCCACTTAGTACCAATTATTGGTCTATCGTGGGGCTTAGGAACAAGGTGCCAAACTTGGTTGCGCTCAAATTGATTGAGTTCCTCTTGCATGGCAAGCAACCAATATGGGTCCGTCTCGGCTTCGAGAATGCCTTTGGGTTCAAAATGAGAAATAAAAGTAAAGTTACCACATATGTCATGGAGTTTGGAGCGCGTTGTGACTCCTTTAGATGCATCACCCAAGATGAGCTCCTTAGGATGATTTGTAGCGTATCTCCAAGCTTTAGGAAGCGGTTGAGTGCTTTCCTCCTTATCCTCTTGAACTTCACCAATAGGATCTAGCTTTTCTTCTTGAGTGGGTGAGTCCTTCAAGGATAGTCTCTCCATGTCTTCACCTAGTGGTTCAATCTCTACAACATTCTCAACAACCACATTAGATTCTTCAAATTTGACATGCATGGATTCTTCAATGGTTAGTGTAGATCTATTGAAAACTCTATATGCTTTGCTAGTAGAGGAATATCCAACAAAGATAGCCTCATAAGCCTTAGCATCAAATTTACCCAAATTATCCTTAGTATTTAAAACAAAACACTTGCATCCAAAATTTTAAAATATGCAACATTTGGTTTTCTAGAATGATACATTTCAAATGATGTTTTTGAAGAATTTTTGCACAAATAAATACGATTCGATATATAGCATGCGGTGTTTACAGCCTCGGCCCATAAATATTGAGGGAGGTCATATTCACTTATCATTGTCCTAGCCATCTCTTGAAGTGTTCTATTTTTCCTTTCTACAACTCCATTTTGTTGTGGAGTTCTAGGACAAGATGTTTCATGCTTAATTCCCTTTTCATCACAATAAGTCATGAAGAGTTGGTTAATAAACTCACCACCTCTATCACTTCTTATTCTTAAAATCGGAAAACCCTTTTCTTTTTCAACTCTTTTTTGAAAAATCTTAAAATGAGAAAAAGTTTGATCTTTATTTTGCAAAAAGAAAACCCAAGTAAAACGGGAGAAATCATCAACCAAAACAAATGCAAATCTACTTCCATTTAAACTTTTAGTTTTAGTTGGTCCAAAAAGATCCATATGAATTAATTCTAAAGGCCTAGTTGACATGATATCCTTGATTGGTTTAAAGGAAGACTTGGTTTGTTTCCCAAGTTGGCACGCACTACAAATGCGGTCTTTCTCAAAATCCAAGCAAGGTATACCCTTCACCAATTCCTTTGAATTAATCCTAGAGATATGATCAAAAGATGCATGTCCTAATCTTCTATGCCAAAGCCAAGAATTTTCATCAAAAGCATTTAAGCATTTAGTAGAACAATCTAAATTAAGCATGTCAATAATATAAACATTATTATCACGAAAACCGGTAAGAATACAAACATCGGATTTAACATCAAAAATCTTGCATGAGGAATCATCAAAAACAACTTTAAGTCCACGATCACAAAGTTGGCTAATGCTAAGCAAATTATGTTTTAAACCATCTACTAAAACAACATTCTCTATAATAGGAGATGAACCAATTTGAATATTACCGATACCGATGATGGTGCCTTTGGAATCATCCCCGAAGGTGACGGAGCCACCTTCCATGTACCTTGATAGGGTTGTGAAGTTGTTGATGTCCCATGTCATGTGTCTTGAACAACCACTATCAAGGTACCACCGCTCCCTACGTCTTGGAGCCTTGGTGTGTACCTACATCAAACATTTTAGGACTTGATTTTGGTACCCACATTTTCTTGGGTCCATGAGGGTTAGAGCCATTAACCCAAACAAGATTATTTGAACTATGCAATTTATCATAACAAAACTTAGCTAAATGTCCATGTTTACCACAATATGTGCATCTATATACTCTACCATATCTAAATGCATAATGAGTGTGTGATTTGTGAGCATGGGCATTGTGAGCATGAGAATTCTTAGCTTGTGAAGTGTTAGCATGTGAAGTGGGCTTCTTAGAAAACATGTTCTCAAGTTTCTTGGTATTAAAAGCACAATCATTTAACACTTTTTCAAAATCATTCATTTTGGATTTAAAAGAAGAGATTTCTTTTTCATCAATAATAGGAGATTTTGCCTTACAAGCACTCTTGTAGGCACAAAATTCTTTTTGCATGGAAATGAAATTAGAAGAAATGTCATCTTTTTCTTTAGAAACAATGGCAAGTTGATTTTTAAGAAAAGCAACTTCTTTTTGCAATTTTAAGCATTCAAGTTTCTTATTATCATAAGTTTCAGAAAGTTCTACAAAGGCATGTACTAGAACTTCCTTACTTAGTTCATCATCTTCATCATCATGGGATTGAGGGGTTACCTTGGGTGTATTTGCTATGAAACACATGTTAGCTTGATCCACCTCCTCTTCGGACTCGCTTTCCGAATCCCATGTTGCTTTGTAGGCTTTCTTTTCCTCCGGCTTCTTTGGCTTGAAGGAGGAAGTCATTTTCTTCTTGAACTCCGGACAATCCGCCATGATATGTCCGGGTTTGCGGCAATTGTAGCATATGATCTTCCGCTCCTCTTTACCTTCGAATCTTCTCCGGAAGTTGTACTTGTTCTTTCGGTACAACCTCTTGACATCCCGCACAAGTAGGGTTAGCTCCTCATCTTCTTCTTCGTCTTCATCATCGTCATCATTGGTGGATGAAGTCTTAAAGGCAATGGATTTCTTCTTTGAAGTAGTTGCCTCATCTCTTGCTTTCTTCTCCATCTCATGGGTCTTTAGGTTCCCAATGAGACTAATGATATCCATCTCGTCCTTGTCGTTCAACTCCTTTAAGGTGGTGGCCTTGATCTCCCAAGATGGTGGAAGAGCCCGTATCACTTTGCGCACCTTTTGATCATTGGAGATGACGTCACCTAATGAAGAAAGACCATTTGTATTTTAGTGAAACGAGTAATCATACAATCAATGGATTCTTCATCAAGCATTTTGAATGATTCATATTGAGACCTCAAGAGATCTATCTTAGCTCTCTTGACTTGTGAAGTCCCTTCATGTGTGACCAATAAGTGTTGCCATATCTCATAGGCGGATTGGCAATGAATTACCCGTGTAAGGTCATCCTCATTCAAGGCGGTTAAAAGGGAGTTTTGGGCTTTTGAGTTAGCCTCATATTCTCTAAAGTTGAAGTCGGTCCAAGTGCTCTCATCTTCATTGGGTGCTACATAGGGTTTGGTCAAAGACTTAGCCACTAAACTACCTAGTGATTGCAAAAAGATAGTCATCCTAACCTTCCAAATAGGGAAGTTGAGTCCATCAAATTTAGGTGGGGTTTTAATGTTGTCGGCCATGTTTACTAGTGTATGAATGTATGAATGGAAATGTTGATTAGAAATATTTTAAGGATCTCTCTATGGATGTTAAGCCAAACCTAGAGTCCAAGCTCTGATACCAATTGAAAAGTCACCTAGAGGGGGGGTGAATAGGTGACAATGCTAATCAAGGGCAAATTAAAAATTTAAAGTTACAACAATCACAAGATGAATGCTAGCAAGTAAGTATGACAATGAATATGATGAGTAAATAATAAGAGCAAGCAATATAGAGTAAGAATTTGCAAGAATGTAAACCAATCGCAAACACAAAGATATGTTATCGAGGTTCGAGCACCCAGCTCTACTCCCCGCCTTCCCCAGAAGGATTCTAGCTACTTCCACTATCACAAAGATCTCAATTACAATGGAGTACCCAACTCCACAATCTCAGTACAAGAAATTTCCTTGGTAGTCAAAAGACCACAAACTCTCTCTTTCAAATATCTCTTCCCTTACAAAGGTCCTTAGAGAATATTGAGTAGGAATGAAGCTCTTTTGTGTGTAAGGAAAAGAAATTGAAATCAGAGAAAACTTTTGAAAACCCTTCAGAAATTTGAGAGAATTTAGCTCAAAAACCAAGAACTTTGAAAGCCTTAAACTTTTGAATTTTTGCAAGGATTGTTGTTGTAACCAATCTCTCCCCAAACACCCCTATTTATAGGAGAGGGCTAGGGTTTAGGGATAAAACATATTTACTGATGTTTAGGAGGTAATTAGATCAAAATATATCCTTAAACGGATTTTTAAATACAAAAGACAAAAATAAACAGCACTTAAAAATCTGCCCGTTACTGTTCAAACGGTCGGATCGGTCGACGGGCCGGTCGACCGGTAGTATAAAAATTTGACCGTTACAGGCTATCGGTCGACCGACCCGGTCGACTGATACAAACTGTGACAAAAAATAAATAGTCCGGTCGACCGCCCAGGTCGACCGACAGACGTGCACACGGATATGTGCATCTGCCAGGACTTCGGTCGACTGGTCCGGTCGATCGGACCAGACTGACATAGGCTCGGTCGACCGACCCGGTCGACCGACCCGGTCGACCGGATCAGGTCAAAAAGCCAAATTTAAAAAGAAATAAAAGAGGATTTTGATTTTATCAAAAATATTTTTGAACAGGGATTAGTATAAAACACAAACATATATCTGTAGGCAAAATCTTGTATGCAAAATATTTTTGTATAATTTATAAGAAATTATTTTGGAATGAGCATGTGCGCAAAAACGTGTGTGATAGAGCTTCAAACCTATCCACTATTCTTTAACATACTATAAACTGAAAAACAAATTACATGAAGACTTCTTGAGCTATCTTCAAGTCTTTGAGCCATCCAATGCCTTGCTAGTGCCTTCTCTTCTATGATCCTTCCTTGATGTGCAATTTGCCTTCCTTACTTTGTGGAACTTAGAAGTTCTTGCAATAGCTAAGCGAATGGTCTCTAAACATGGTACAAACCAGAAACTTATCTTAACAAACTTGTTAGTACCAAATAGCTCATATTTGGTTTGTCATCATCAAAACACAAAACAATTGGAGAGTGTAACCTCTTGGGCCAACAAATAATTTTCCAATTTTAATGGTAATCCATATACACCCCGACCTCTTTTTCGGATATTACCAACCCGGCATATCATAACTTTAACCAACCTAATATGCCAGATTGGTCTTATCTGAATCATTACATGCCCCAGTCCCAATACTATGAATAAGACTGGAATAATCATCACTACTCTTCACAGAGTCAAGGGAATACAACTCCCCTGAGTCATATTGTCAACTACCCTACCAACATCCAGCTTCATATACTCCTTCTCCCGAGCAACCATTAGAAGAATCAATTGATTGGGAAAAGAGGATGGAAGCCTTAGATGAGCTTGAGCGACGAATTCAAATTTTAGAAGACTCAAAATCCCGTAAAATTTTCAAGTCACAGATCCTTACTTTATTTTTCAAGGAGAACATGCCAACTTAGAAAAGAGTATGGAAACCATGATTCAATGTCAAAATGATCCACTCGATATGATAGAAGCAAGAATTAGTAGATTGGAGAACATGCGTAGGAATATGGAAACTCTTCCTATTCAATCTTTGACTATTCCTAACACTTCTAGCCATATTGATGAAAATCAAGAATCATGGTATCTTGAAGACTTTGACCAAGATTCAGTTTCACCACAAAGCCTTGAACTTGACCAATATCAACCCATTGACGAATTGGCAAGTTTTCATTTTATTGAGATTGAACATGATCATGAATGTGAACCTGCTCCCCAACTTTGTGATTCAGTTTCCATCTTCGAATCTATATTGACTTCGGTATTCTTACTAATTTGGACCAATTTTCTGAGCCAACATTTATTCTCGTACCCATAGATTTTGAAATTGAATCACCAATTTTGGATAGTCACATTCCATTGATGGGAAAAGAATGTGAATATCAATTCTTAGACTTGGATTCAACGCTTGAACCAAAACTAACTCTCGAACCCCAAGTCAATTTTCCCGAGTTTGTATTGGTTCCTGAACCTATCATTCTTGAGTCCAAGTCAACCATTTCACCAAGTCACATTCTTTTGTTGGACATAGGTATAGACCATGATGACTCTGTGATGATTTTCCAGGACTGGTCATGTAAAGGAAGTAAGTTTCACGATAGGATCTTTCATGATCCTATTCATACTGGGGACTATAAATATGTAAATAGAAAAGAGGTCAATAAAGATAGGTCCCGTGAACTACCACATTTCTTGATTGGGTAGCAACGCTTGACCCAATCAGACCGCCACCTGAACCACCACCTTAAGGTAATATTTTCCTTCCCTTTCTTCTTTTTCATGCATCTATGCTTTAATTCAGACATTGAGGACAATGCATGAGATAACTGTGGGGGAGGGTCTAACATAACTTAGGTTTTTTCTTTTTATTAAAAAATAAAAATTAACATTTTCTTTACTTTTAAAAACTTTTTGAAAATAGAAAAAATTATTTGAAATATTATTGTAAGATTTAAATAATCTATAAGTTATAAGAAAACCAAAATTTTCATTCCTAAGCTTAGTCTCTATTCAAAAATTTGTTATCAATCAAAGTAAGGAGTCAAATTGTACTTCTCATCTAGTCTATTACTTTACCGTAAGTCATATGCATCTTGTGACCGTGAAAATTTTGACTAAGGGTTCTTTAACTCTAACTCTTATACCTTATATATATATATATATATATATATATATATATATATATATATATATATATATATATATATATATATTTTGGTGGTATTATTCCTTAGTTCTATTAGGCTTTCTAATCTGCCCATGTAACGAGCCTTTAATCTATGACTCCAAACCAAATAGTCTTAGGGCACCGGGTGAGAAAACACCCCAAGGACTTAAGGACTTAAGCAAACAAGGCCACAAAACTAAGGATTTTATTATATGAGACACTTTTAGGCGTGAATACTTATGCTTTATTAGGCACAAATACCCAGCTTAATCAGAGGATTATATATATATATATATATATATATATATATATTATATATATATATATATATATATATATATAATATATATATATATATATATATATATATATATATATATATATTTCAACTTATCTAATCATCTTTCGCATAAATACTAAGGCTTGCTTAGGCCAAAGCACCTAGCTAATCAATAATTAGATTTGTTTATCTTTTATACATATTTTTTTTCTTTTTTATTTTATATATATATATATTTTTATAAGGCATAAGAATCTTTGTTTTTGAACCCTAAGTGCTAAGTGTATGAAGTGTGCATATTTCATTAAATTAAAGATCAAGACTAAATTACTTTGACAAATTATCTTCCTAACCCTAAAAATCAAACAAATAATCTTATTTTGACCAAGTTTAAGAAATCTTAATTTTGATTTTCCTATTCCTTAAAATTGACTCAATTTCTTACAAAAAATATGTCAAAATATTGTTTCTATTTTCAAAAGTTTTTAAAAGTAAAGAAAATGTTAATTTTTATTTATTTAATAAAAAGGAAAAACCTAAGTTATGTTAGACCCTCCCCCACACTTATCTCACGCATTGTCCTCAATGTATGAATTAAAGTATAGATGCATGAAAAAGAAGAAAGGGAAGGAAAATATTACCTTAAGGTGGTAGTTCCGGTGGTGGTCTGATTGGGTCAAGCGTTGCTACCCAATCAAGATAATGTGGTAGTTCACGGAACCTACCTTTATTGACCTCTTTTCTATTTACATATTTACAGTCCCCAGTATGAATAGGATCATGAAAGATCCTATCGTGAAACTTACTTCCTTTACATGACCAGTCCTGGAAAATCATCACAGAGTCATCATGGTCTATACCTATGTCCAACAAAAGAATGTGACTTGGTGGAATGGCTGACTTGGACTCAAAAATGATAGGTTCAGGAACCAATACAAACTCGGGAAAATCGACTTGGGGTTCTAGAGTTAGTTTTGGTTCAAGCGTTGAATCCAAGTCCAAGAATTGATATTCACATTCTTTTCCCATCAATGGAATGTGACTATCCAAAATTGGTGATTTAATTTCAAAACCTATGGTTATGGGAATAAATGTTGGCTCAGAAAATTTGTCCAAATTGGGTAAGAATACCAGAGTCAACGTAGATTCGAAGATGAAAATTGAATCACGAAGTTGGGGATCAGGTTCACATTCATGATCAAGTTCAATCTCATTAAAATGAAAACTTGCCAATTCGTCAATGTGTTGATATTGGTCAAGTTCAAGACTTTGTGGTGAAACTGAATCTTGGTCAAAGTCTTCAAGACACCAGAATTCTTAATTTTTATCAATATGGATAGAAGTGTTAGGAATAGTCAAAGATTGAATAGGGAGAGTTTCCTTATTCCTACGCATGTTCTCCAATCTACTAATTCTTACTTCTATCATATCGAGTGGATCATTTTGATATTGAATCATGGTTTTCATACTCTTTTCTAAGTTGGCATGTTCTCCTTGAGAAATAGAGTAAGGATCTGTGACTTGAAAATTTTTACGGGATTTTGAGTCTTCTAAAATTTGAATTCGTCGCTCAAGCTCGTCTAAGGCTTCCATCCTCTTTTCCCAATCAATTGATTCTTCTAATGGTTGCTCGGGAGAAGGAGTATATGAAGCTGGATGTTGGTAGGATAGTTGACAATATGACTCAGGGGAGTTGCATCCCCATTGACTCTGTGAAGAGTAGTGATGATTATTCCAGTCTTGTTCATAGTATTAGGACTGGGGCATGTAATGATTCGGATAAGACCAATCTGGCACACTAGGTTGGTTAAAGTTATGATATGCCGGGTTGGTAATATCCGAAAAAGAGGTCGGGGTGTAATATGGATTACCATTAAAATTGTAAAAATTATTGTTATAAGCCATATCACACAGGGAATGTCAACACAAACAAAGAAAAACAAACAAATAAGCAAACAAATAAAAAGAAAGAAAAAAATCTAAATTAAGTTTGGGTAGACCTTTGACCTAGAAGACTCCTAACTGGTTAGACTGTCCACGGGAGGTATAATGCAGACTTTGACCACAAGCTAATCAGCCAGGTCAGGGCAAGATTGAAAACCACCTAGAGGGGGGGTGAATAGGTGATTATGCTAATCTAGAAACTAGATGCGCTAAATGCGGAAGCTAAAATAAATTTTGCAACACACTTAATACAACCAACAAGTGTAGCCGAATTCCTTGTGAAGGGCTCTGGACTAACTCCTCTTGATTCCCCTAGATAAGGGTTAAGGTGCTATATGAAGCTCTTGTGGTTAAGTATAAGTGAGGCACACACAAGCAACCAAGCATATAAAGATGAACAATATGAAATAATGCAAGGCACAAATGCAAGCAATATATGATATGAATGATGAATGATGCTATGCACAAAGTAAAGAGAGAGTTAGAGAGACAATGGATCAAACGCAAACACAAAGATATGTTTTGAGGTTTGAGCCCCTAGCTCTACGTCCCCGCCTTCACTGAGAAGGATTTGTAATCCACTATCTTGTCCACCGAGGACTCCCACCGAGGGAACCTTCACCGAGAAGGATTTTTACAACAAGGGAGTACCGAACTCCTCTCTCAAACACCGCCTCACAACCGAGGGGTAGGCCCGTAGCCAAACAACCACAATCACCTCTACCGAAGAGGGATACAAACCACCAAGCTCCACCTCACACAAGAGGGAGCAAACAACAATCTCCACCTCTATCTAAGAGGGAGCAAACCAATCACCCGATCAACCTCTACCAAAGAGGGATACAACAAGAGCAAGGGTGTTTACAACTTGGAGGCTACAACAACCTCAAACAATCTCTCTTTCTCTTTTCCACAAAACAAGATCCTAATAGAATAGGATAGAAGATAAGCTCAAGTGTGGAAAACAAGTATTTTGATCAAAGAAATACTCTTGGGAAAACACCAAAAATGATATAGAAATTTTTAGCTCAAAAATAATTCCCAAAACCTAATTTCTTTGAATGAACAAAACACTTAAAAACAAACAAGATGAATCTTTTTGCTCTTTAAACTCTTTTGAAAACTTCTTTTTAAAACCAGAGAGTAGGAAAAAATTAGCTCAGAAAATCTTGGTTAAAACCATGAAGAAATGGGGTATTTATAGCCCCAATAGAAAACTAGCCGTTAGGCTGATCTGTCAGCCTGACAGGCTTGCGGTCGACCGGCCCGGCCGACCGCCAACGGTCATAATTATGACCGTTGGGCCATCCCGGTCGACCGCCCGGCCGACCGCCAGATACAGAGAGCAGAGCTCTCTGGTCCGGTCGGCCGTCCGGCGCTGTATCTGCCAGACGTGCACAAGGCTGTGCATGTCGGTCGACCGCAATCGGTCGACCGGCCCTTGGTGCGGTCGACCTTGCGGTCGGCCGACCTGGCCTGTCAGCCACTATTCTGGGTCAGAAACACATGTTAAAAATATTTCAGAAATTCTTTTATCTCTTCTAAAAATACCATGAAACTTGTTTTAACATTTTATATTGAAACACAAACTTGTGATAAAAATTTCAAGACAAATATCAAGTATATTGAATCATTTTTGTGTCTTGCAAATTTTATCAAAAACCAAAACTTGTATTTTATCAAACTTAGATTTTTCAATACATGAATAGGAAAGTCAAAATAAGTTAGTTTAAAAGTTAAGCATGCATGTATAGAATGAATCTACTATACATAAACCAGTTAAACTTGTTTTGATCAACTATTCATGAAAAACAAATATTGGTTAAACCAAAACCAAAAAACCAATATTCAAACATAAAACGTGTGTGTTGTGCACTTGAGCGTATCAACTATACTAAGCTTTTACACATGGATCTAAACACACTAAACTAAACTAGGGATACCTAAGTCTTCATGACAATCTTCAATCTTCAAGCCGACTCGATCCCAAACGTGATCCACCGAGTGCAAAGGTATGATCTTGATGCTCGGGCACAGGAATCACCATGAAAAGCTTCTAAACTCCTTGTTGAAGCTAATCACCAACTAATATCTTGGTTAATGATCTGAAACTTAAACTCACAAGATTATTAGTAAACATAACTATATGAGTTAATCATCATCAAAACTAGAGAGGAAGGCCTTCGGGCCAACAATCTCCCCCTTTTTGATGATGACAAAACTCATGGAGTTATATATGCATGGATTAAAGTTAAGCTTCAAAGAAGCTCCCCCTTAACTCATGCATAAACAAATAAACATAAATATGCAATGAATGATAATGCATAAACAATAAAAGGCTCTAGATACCAATGAAATGTTCAAAAACAAAACATACTCTAGATACCAATTAAAATTAAACTAAATTAAACTTAATATATGCAAAACATAAATATTCATATATAAAACTCAAACAAACTCAAAATCTTTCTCCCCTTTTTGTCAATCATCAACAAAGGGGTAAAAACTAAAACAAAACAAAATCTTCTCCCCCTTTTTAATACAAAGAAACAATCATCAATAAAGGGTAAAAGCTAAAGCAAAACAATAAAATTTTCTCCCCCTTTTTGTCTAAAACAAGGAATCAATAAAGGGGTGTCAATCAATTTGGATATCAATTGAAAATATGTCAAAGTAGCATCTTGATACCAATTGAAATCATTAACATCTTGATATCAAAAGAGAGTATTTTTCTTTTTAAACATATGATATCAATTTGAAATTTTATTTTCTAGCATAAAGTAAGGGAGTGGAAATACAAATACCAATTGAAATATGAAAATCGAATTTTCTCCCCCTTTATGAAATACCAACTAAAACAATGCGTAGGCTCGAAAAAGATACCAATTGAAAATTGAATCAATTGAAACAAAGATGGAGCTCAAGCTGTTGGGTTATGCTAAGCTTGAGTAAACAAAAAAAAACTAAAATTTGTGATATTTTTGAACACAAATAAAACATATATATGTATGAAAGATTAGATACCAATCGAAATTGATACTATTAGAATTGAGAGCATACATAAATAAAACATATATGAGTATACAAGAAGGGTCAAAATTGATACCAATTGAAAGAATCCAATGATACCAATTGAAACAACAATAATATCAAAGTATAACTCATATAACCTATCTTCCCAATCATGTTCAAGTTTAAAATGATTTTCAATATAAAACATACATGAGCATGATCTCCCATCCATCCGCCCTTGGATGGTAGGGTTTTCAAAAAAAATAGATTTGAAAATAAGCTTTGTTTGAAAAACTCTACAAATGAAGAATACTGTAACTAGTTAAATGAAAAATTTATAAACTAGTACGAAATCCTGAAATCCTTCAAGCAAGGAATAAAACAAAATTAATTTTTCATGAAACATGAAATCCACATGATAATCAACACTCTAAGCCAATTAAGCATAAATATGACTCATGAAAACAAACACATGAGTAAACAATAAATGTGAGTGTACAAATACAATGTGAAGATCATAACCATGAAAGATGGACAATAAGCTCAATATTCCTTGAAACATGAAAACATGAAAATCATCAAAACTTATTTAATCTTCAAGGTAAATGTATGTCCTATACAAGCTAAACTATACATACATATCCAAACACAACGAGTCCACAAAGATATATGCATGAAGGCACATGGCTCAAATGATGTATATGTATAACAATACTTTGGATAAAATAGACATATACATGAAGTTAAACAAAAACACATGGAAACATGAAAAACTAAATTTTTCATTAAAACAAATTTCATTTCAAGGTATATGTATGATTTGTCAACACAAAAAAGTATACATACATATCCCTAAACACAATTGAGTCCATATATATATAGATTTGCATGAAAGGCAAATGACTCAAGGGGTATACATGTATATCTTAAAGTTTGGCAAAATAGACATATACATAAAATTTAAACATAAAACAAATATAAAAATGGGAATACAAGTTTAAAATGTATGGATCATCAAAACTAGACTATACTAGCACATCTAATGGGTTCAAATAGCATTCAAGTACAAACATATATAAATTTATTTGTGGCCCACTATATGTACAAGTATAAATCCTAGTCTTAATGAAAACTAACATTTAAACATGTAATCAAGGCATGAAGCATAAAACAAGATATAAATCAACATGAAAAATATAAACATGATTATTATGTAAATTCACATGTTATTAGAGCTATGATAAACATGATAGCTAAACAAATGGTGAGAACACAAAATGATAGTCCATATTAAACATGGGTGTCTCAAAGGCTATACATGCATATCAATGATCTAATAATCATGGCATTTACAAAATAATCTCAAAACAATAAAACATGCTATAAATGATAAACATGAAAAGCATGCAAACAATAATTAGGAGCTATAGATCGTTACAAAACCTAGAAGGCAACTCTCCAAGTCTCCAAAAACAAGGTGGTTCTCTCCACCAAACTTCCCTTGAAAGTGATGCATCCAAAATGTTTCATTTAAGCACGGAACGCATCCACTCCAAGGTACCGCTACTCTCACGTCATGTGGAGCCCGCACCTACATCAAAAATATGAGGGGTGGTCTTTGGTACTCATACTCTTTTGGGTCCATGGGGGTTAGCACCTTCTCTAACCCAAACAAATTTATTTGCTAATTTATATCATGTATTCTATCAAAGCAAAATTTAGTAAGGTGGCCCTTACGTCCACAATGTGTACAAGTGTACACATGAGCATACATGTGATGGTGTCTGTGAGGAGCATGTGTATGCCATGGAGGATGTGCATGAAAAGATGGAACTTGTTTCTTTCGAAATAAAGTTTCCAAACGTGTATGACCCACTACACATTGGCTCAAAGTGGAGCCCAAACAATCAACACTCTTCTTCAAAACATCTATATCATTTTTAACACTTGAAGATAAAGTGGAGCATGCAATAGGTGAAGTGTGTGATACTACCCTAGCATGGCAAACATGTGAAGAAATATCATTTTTCAAAGATTTATTTTATTAATACAAATATCTAATTCTTTTGTAATAAAATCAATTTCTCTTTTTAAAGAATCATTTTCTTTTAAAACAAAATCAACTTTTGAAGATAAATTTTCATTTTTCTTCAAAAGTGTTTCACAATCATTTTTAGATTTTAAAAATTTATTTTCTTTTAATGCAAGTTCAAGTTGAGATCTCAATGAATCCCTTTATTATAGACCTCAACCTTCTCTTGCAAAACCTTATCAAGTTTAGAAGACAATTTTTTATTTTCTTTATTTAAAGCAAATGTCTTCTTTTTCAAAATGTTATATTTTTCTATAATTTTTCACAAACTATAGATAGTTCTTCATTCAAAACATGAGCATCAACAAATTCATCACATGAAGAACTAGAATCAAAACTATCTAGTTGAGTTTCCGATTGTACCTCAAGGGAGTCATTCCCTTGGATCATTAAGCATTGAGAGTCGGATTCTCCACTAGACTCCTCCGGTTGGATTTGCAATTGAAGCTTGGAGGTGTGGTGGTTGTCAACTTATTCCACACTGCAAAGGCGAAATCAAGATTAGAAACAAGCATATGATAATCTTTTGAAAGCGTGCTTCTAATAGCCTCAAGGGTTTGTGCATTGGCCCCTATATGCTTGCTATTACCAAGATAGCATTTCTTGGTAGCGGCAAGAAAAACATGCAATCCTAGGGTCTTCAAATAACAACTCATCATGACCTTCCAAACATCAAGTCTAGAGATATCAAACTTAGGAGGGCTATCCATGATGTGTGAAAACTATATGTGTGCAAACAAACAAATGTGCAAATGCAAATGATAGATTAGCTAAACCAAGATCTCAGCCTAGGTTGTTAAACCTAAGTATCAGGAGCGTAGGCTCTGATACCAATTGAAAACCACCTAGAGGGGGGGTGAATAGTGATTAAGCTAATCTAGAAACTAGATGCGCTAAATGCGAAAGCTAAAACAAATTTTGCAACACACTTAATACAACCAACAAGTGTAGCCGAATTCCCTGTGAAGGGCTCTGGACTAACTCCTCTTGATTCCCCTAGATAAGGGTTGAGGTGCTATATGAAGCTTTTGTGGTTAAGTATATGTGAGGCACACACAAGCAACCAAGCATATAAAGATGAACATTATGAAATAATGCAAGGCACAAATGCAAGCAATATATGATATGAATGATGAATGATGCTATGCACAAAGTAAAGAGAGAGTTAGAGAGACAATGGATCAAACGCAAACACAAAGATATGTTTCGAGGTTCGAGCCCCTAACTCTATGTCCCCGCCTTCACCGAGAAGGATTTCTAATCCACTATCTTGTCCACCGAGGGAACCTTCACCGAGAGGATTTTTACAACAAGGGAGTACCGAACTCCTCTCTCAAACATCGCCTCACAACCGAGGGGTAGGCCCGTAGCCAAACAACCACAATCACCTCTGCCGAAGAGGGATACAAACCACCAAGCTCCACCTCACACAAGAGGGAGCAAACAACAATCTCCACCTCTATCTAAGAGGGAGCAAACCAATCACACGATCAACCTCTACCAAAGAGGGATACAACAAGAGCAAGGGTGTTTACAACTTGGAGGCTACAACAACCTCAAACAATCACTCTTTCTCTTTTCCACGAAACAAGATCCTAATAGAATAGGATAGAAGATAAGCTCAAGTGTGGAAAACAAGTATTTTGATCAAAGAAATACTCTTGGGAAAACACCAAAAATGATATAGAAATTTTTAGCTCAAAAATAATTCCCAAATCCTAATTTCTTTGAATGAACAAAACACTTAAAAACAAACAAGATGAATATTTTTGCTCTTTAAACTCTTTTGAAAACTTCTTTTTAAAACCAGAGAGTAGGAAAAAATTAGCTCAGAAAATCTTGGTTAAAACCATGAAGAAATGGGGTATTTATAGCCCAATAGAAAATTAGCCGTTAGGCTGATCTGTCAGCCTGACAGGCTTGCGGTCGACCGGCCCGGCTGACCGCCAACGGTCATAATTATGACCGTTGGGCCATCCCGGTCGACCGCCCGGCCGACCCCAAATACAGAGAGCAGAGCTCTCTGGTCCGTCCGGCCGTCTGGCCGTCCGGCCCTGTGTCTGCCAGACGTGCACAAGGCTATGCACGTCGATCGACCGCAATCGGTCGACCGGCCGTTGGTGCGGTCAACCTTGCGGTCGGCCGACCTCGCCTATCAGCCACTATTCTGGGTCAGAAACACATGTTAAAAATATTTCAGAAATTCTTTTATCTCTTCTAAAAATACCATGAAACTTTTTTTAATATTTTATATTGAAACACAAACTTGTGATAAAAATTTCAAGACAAAAATCAAGTATATTGAATCATTTTTATGTCTTGCAAATTTTATCAAAACCAAAACTTGTATTTATCAAACTTAGATTTTTCAATACATGAATAGGAAAGTCAAAATAAGTTAGTTTAAAAGTTAAGCATGCATGTATAAAATGAATCTACTATACATAAACCAGTTAAACTTGTTTTGATCAACTATTCATGAAAAACAAATATTGGTTAAACCAGAACCGATAAAACCAATATCCAAACATAAAACGTGTGTGTTGTGCACTTGAGCATATCAACTATACTAAGCTTTTACACATGGATCTAAACACACTAAACTAAATTAGGGATACCTAAGTCTTCATGACAATCTTCAATCTTCAAGCCGACTCGATCCCAAACGTGATCCACCGAGTGCAAAGGTATGATCTTGATGCTCGGGCACAGAAATCACCATGAAAAGCTTCTAAACTCCTTGTTGAAGCTAATCACTAACTAATATCTGTTGGCCCAAGGTTACAATCACCCATGATTAGTGTATTTTGATGATTACAAAACATATTAGTTATTTGTACTAATAACATTTGTTGTTTAAGTGTGTTTCAGATTTCTATTCATTCTAGAAGTCTTCTCTCACAAATACAAGGATTTGGACTCAAGTCAACTCCAATTGGGCTCAAGGAACAAGTGTTGAAGATCATATGAAGAAGCCTATTGAAGATCTTGAAGTCTTAGAAACATTGTAAGAAATAGAATGTTAAAGTTTGAGTATATGAAATTTGGCTCTAGGATTTGCACACACACTTGTTTCATATATTTCCTATGTTTTGAAAATGGTTATTTCTAAGTTTTATGCCTTAGTTTATATATACATGTACAAAAGCTTTATATCTTGAAAATCTTGTATAAAACATGTGTATAAACTATTTTTTATATATACTTAGCTATATGTATTTTTAAAATATTTCTCAAAATTTTTCTAACTCAAAAAAACCAGCCCAGTTTTCTGTTTCAGGCAACTCCGGCCGACCGGCCCGGTCGACCGGCGACGTGTCTGGACATGCACTGTTTGTGCATGTCTGTCGGTCGACCGGACCGGTCGACCGACGGAGAGCAAATTGCTCACAGTTTGTTTCGGTCGACCGGACCGGTCGACCGGAAGAAGGAAACTGTGTTTCCTCTTTTGGGACGGTCGACCGGACCGGTCGACCGAGAGCCAACGGCTCTTTGCAGCTGGCCTTGCGGTCGACCGGACCGGTCGACCGCCAAGCCTGCTATAGCCTAACGGCTCTTTCCTCTTTGGGCTATTCTGAAAAACTGTTTTTGTTTTCAGCTTTAACAAATTTTTGGAGAGTTGTTGGGGAGCTTTTTCAGAGAAAATAAGACCAAAAGAAATTGTTTTTAACCTATTTTAACCCTATAAATAGAGGAGAAGTCTCTCCTTCATATAACCAAGAAAAATCCTCAAGTTTGTGTTGTTTTCAAAAGAGAAAAGAAAAGAGTTTAAAGCTTTCATTCCAATTCTTTTTGAGCTTGTTTTTCAGTTGTGTTTGATTACTAATATCACTCTACAACTGAAGTTTTCTCACCACACTTCATAGAGCCAAAAATTCAATACTCATTCTATAGTGAAGTTGTAATTGAAGTGAGAGTGTTTGTAAAGAGTTTGAGAAATAGTGTAGTGATCTTGTTGTGAACACTTTGTTCTTGTAATCCCTTCCTTGTGGAGCAACCTCTTCGGTAGAGGTCCTTTGTACTCGGTGGAGCTCGGTGCTCGGTCTTCGGTAGACCAAATTGTAAAGGCGTCCTTGGTGGATAGTGGAAACCCTTCACGGAGGTGAAGACGGGGAGTAGAGCGGTGGCTCGAACCTCGAAACAAATCACTTTGTTTGCGATTGCCTTTGCGTCTAATTCTTGCTTTACTTTTCAATAGCTCCTTATTGCTTTCTATTGCATACTTGTGATATTGTTTAATTTCTTGTGCTACTATTTGCTTGCTTGTAATTCTTGCCATATATCATTGTGTTTGCATCATTCTTCATATCATCCATTTCATACTTGTGTGTGCCAATCCCGTACTCATCCAACAAGAGCTTCACATAGCGCCTCAACCCATATCAAGGGGAATAAGAGGAGTTTAGTCCAGAGCCTCGCAAGAGGAATTCGGCTACACTTGTTGAATTGTACTAAGTTGAGCCTCACTTGTTTTAAGTTTCGCATTTAGAGAGTTAAAATTTTTAAGATTAGCAATCACACCTATTCACCCCCCTCTAGGTGTTTTTTCAATTGGTATCAGAGCTGGACTCTAGGATTTGGTTTGACAACCTTAGAGAAGATCCTAATTTGCTAATCATTTCATTCATATTCATATAGTAAAAATGGCCGATGGAATTAAGACCCCTCCTAAGTTTGATGGACTTAACTTTCCCATATGGAAAGTTAAGATGACCGTGTTTTTGCAATCTCTAGGTAGCCGAGTTGCAAAAGCCGTGACTAAGTCCTTTAGTGTACCCCCCGGTGACGAATCCACTTGGTCCGAAATAGAGACTAAGGAATTCGATGCCAATGCCAAAGCTCACTATGCACTTCTACAAGCCCTTAATGATGATGACATTTCTAGGGTCATTCATTGCAAATCCGCATATGAGATTTGGTCACATTTGATAGTCACACATGAGGGGACCTCACAAGTAAAGAAGGCTAAGATTGACCTTCTTCGGTCCCAATATGAAACATTTAGCATGCAAGAAAATGAAACCATAGATGATATGGTTACAAGATTTACCAAGATTACTAATGGACTCTCTTCTTTAGGTGAAGATATCAACAATGATCAAAGAGTAAGGAAGATCATCCGTGCACTTCCTCCTTCATGGGAAGTCAAAGCAACAACCTTGAAGGAACTCAACGACAATGAAGAGATGGAGCTTATTGGTCTCATTGGGAACCTCAAAACCCATGAGATGGAAAGGAAAGCTAGGGAGGATATGGCTCCTTCCAAAAAGAAGACTATCGCCTTCAAGAGTCAAGCTACACACTCCGATGAAGACGATGAAGAAGAAGATGATGAGGAGCTCTCACTCCTTGTTAAGAATGTCCGGAGGATGTACAACAAGGCGAAGTACCAAGGTAGAAGAAGATGGCAAGGAGGCAAAGAAGAAAGAAGGATCACTTGTTTCAATTGCCAAAAGCCCGGACACATTGTTGCGGAGTGTCCGGACAAAGCTAAGCCCTCCACTTCAAAGAAGCCTTACAAGAAGAAGGCTATGAAGGCAACTTGGGATTCGGAGACCGAATCCGAGGAAGAAATAGACACCGCCAACATGTGCTTCATGGCTAATGAAGGCACAAGTAAGGTAACCTCTTCCCCTTCTCATGATAATGAACTTTCTATGGATGTGTTAGAAGAAGCTTTTGTTGAGTTGTCACAAAACTATGATTTCTTAAAGAAAAAGTATCTTAAAATGAAAAAGTATAATGAATCTTTAAGTCTTCAAGTTTTACTCTTACAAAGGAAAAAGATGATTTGGTTTCCACTTTGGCCACTACCAAAAATGATTTTGAAAAATATAAGATTTCTTGCAAAGGTAAGGCCCCACTAATTGATTCAAATGAAGTTTCTATGCTTAAGGAAAGATTAGACTCATTAAGTGTTGTTTTGAAAGATTGTGAGTTTAACAAGAAGAAAATTGAGGCTATGTTTCCTAAGAAACAAGCCCCAAAGAAAAATGCTCATGCTCATGTTCATGTTCATGCTACACAACCTAAACAACATGGCAAAACCCCAAAACATGCTCACACTACACATACACATCATGTATTCATGTATGGTAGAGTGTTCTCATGTTCACATTGTGGACGGAAAGGGCACTTAGCCAATTTTTGCTATGATAGATTAAACGTTTCACGTCATAATGTTTGGGTTCGAGGCACTAACTTTAAAGGACCCAAGAAAGTTTGGGTACCAAAATCAACAATTATGTTAAATGATGTAGGTACTTTCCAAATCCCAACGACGTAGAGGATTGTGGTATCTTGATAGCGGTTGCTCAAGGCACATGACTTGGGACATCAACAACTTTGCAACCCTATCAGATATCATGAAGGTGGCACCGTCACCTTTGGAGATGACGCCAAGGGTAAAATCATCGGTATTGGTAATGTAAAACTTGGCACCTCTCCTTTAATTGAGAATGTAGTTTTAGTTGATGGCCTCAAGCATAATCTCTTGAGTGTTAGTCAACTTTGTGATAAAGATTTTGATATTGTTTTTGATAATGTTGCTTGTAAAGTAATTGATAAAACTTCTAATGTTTGTGTATTTTCCGGTTTTCGTGAAAGTAATGTTTATATGATTGATATGTTAAATATGTCTTGTAATATTACTTGTTTGAAAGCCCTCGATGATGACTCTTGGTTGTGGCATAGGAGATTAGGGCATATTTCTTTTGATCACATTTCTAGGTTAAACACAAAGGAAATGGTGAAAGGTATTCCTTGCTTGAATTTTGAAAAGGACCGAGTTTGTGACGCATGTCAATTTGGGAAACAAACTAAGTCTTCTTTCAAGTCAATTAAGGATATCATGACATCACGTCCTTTGGAGTTAATCCATATGGATCTTTTGGCCCTACACAAACAAAAGTCTAAGTGGGAATAGATTTGCTTATGTTTTGGTTGATGATTTTTCAAGGTTTACTTGGGTTTTCTTTCTTGAACATAAAAGCCAAGCATTTTCGTATTTCCAAACTTTTAAGAAAAGAGTTGAAAAGGAAAAAGATGTTTCGATTTTGAGAATAAGAAGTGATAGAGGAGGTGAATTCATTAACCAACCCTTTACCACTTTTTGTGATGAACATGGAATAAAGCATGAACTATCTTGTCCTAGAACTCCACAACAAAATGGAGTAGTTGAACGGAAAAAATAGAACATTACAAGAGATGGCTAGGACAATACTTAGTGAATACGGTCTACCACATTATTTGTGGGCCGAGGCCGTTAATACATCATGCTACATATCAAATCGTGTTTTCTTGTGTAAAAACACTACAAAAACCTCTTTTGAAATGTACTTTTCTAGAAAACCAAATGTTTCTTATTTCAAAGTTTTTGGATGCAAATGCTTTGTTTTAAGCACAAAAGATAATTTAGGAAAATTTGATGCTAGATCTTATGAGGCTATTTTTGTAGGTTACTCAAACACTAGTAAGGCTTATAGAGTTTTCATTAGATCATCATTGACTATTGAAGAGTCTATTCATGTTAAGTTTGAGGAATCTAACAAGTTTGTTAAGAATGTTGTAGAAATAGATGCATTGGATGAAGGTTTGGAGAAAGTGACCTTGGAGGATGCTTCTACTATGGGAGACAAACCAAAGGATGATGAAGGAAGCGAAGCTAAGGTGGAAGAGGCACAAGGAAATGAAAATCAAACACATGAGGTGGAGCCTACTCAACCACTACCAAAGGATTGGAGATACAATCCACATCATCCCAAGGACCTCGTCATAGGTGAAGTATCAAAAGGGGTAACTACTCGCTCTAGACTTCATGACTATTGTGGTAACTATGCATTCATTTCTCATATTGAACCCAAAAATGTCCTCGAAGCCGAGGCTGATTCATATTGGTTGCTAGCCATGCAAGAGGAGCTCAATCAATTTGAGCGCAACCAAGTTTGGCACCTTGTTCCTAGGCCCCACGATAGACCAACAATTGGTACTAAGTGGATCTTTAAGAACAAGTTGGATGAATCGGGTAATGTAGTTAGAAACAAGGCTAGGTTAGTTGCCCAAGGTTACACTCAAATCGAAGGGATCGATTTTGAAGAAACCTTTGCACCCGTAGCACGGCTTGAAGCCATACGGATGACACTAGCATTTGCCTTATATAAAGATTTCAAATTATTTCAAATGGATGTTAAAAGTGCTTTTCTAAACGGTTTTATTGAAGAGGAGGTGTATGTTGAACAACCCCCCGGGTTTGTTGATCCTACACATCCGGATTTTGTTTTTAAATTAGATAAAGCTCTTTATGGTTTAAAACAAGCCCCTAGGGCTTGGTATGAAAGACTTTCTTCATTTTTGATTTCAAATGGTTTTAAGAAAGGTAAAATTGACACAACTTTGTTTACAAAACATGTAGAAAATGACATTCTTATTGTGCAAATTTATGTAGATGATATTATTTTTGGTTCTACTAATGAATCTCTTTGCCAAGCTTTTGAGTCATGCATGAAGGATGAATTTGAAATGTCTATGATGGGAGAACTCAACTATTTTCTTGGACTCCAAATCAAGCAAAAGAAGGATGGGATCTTCATCAATCAAGCCAAGTACACAAAGGAACTAATCAAGAGGTTTGGGCTTGAAGGATCGAAAGTAAGCAAAACTCCCATGGCAACAACTACAAAGCTTGACAAGGATGAACAAGGTAAAAGTGTAGACATTAAATTATATCGTAGTATGATTGGTAGTTTGCTTTATTTGACGGCTAGTAGGCCGGATATTATGTTTTTCGTTTGTCTTTGTGCACGTTTTCAATCTTGTCCTAAAGAATCTCACATAATTGCGGTTAAACGCATAATTAGATACCTTAAGGGCACTATTGAAATGGGTTTGTGGTATCCTAAAACCGGATTATTTGAAATGAAGAGTTTTTCGGATGCCGACTATGCGGGTTGTAGGGTAGATAGGAAGAGCACAAGTGGAACATGTCAATTCTTAGGTAATTGTCTTGTATCTTGGTCTTCCAAAAAGCAAAATTCGGTAGCCCTATCAACCGCCGAGGCAGAGTATGTTGCAGCCGGAGCTTGTTGTGCACAAGTTCTTTGGATGAAACATACTCTCCTTGACTATGATTTACACTTTGATCATGTTAAAATATTTTGTGATAATACTAGTACTATTCACATGACAAAGAATGCAAATCAACATAGTAAAACAAACACATTGACATTAGGTATCACTTTCTTAGAGATCACTATGAGAAAGGTGATATTGTTATTGAATATGTTTCTACCGATTTTCAACTTGCCGATATTTTTACTAAACCATTAGACTATGCTAGATTTTCATTTATTTGTGGTGAGTTGAATGTTTGCATTATGGATTCTTAAAAATAAAATTTTTTCAATTGGTATTTTAACCCTTTTTTGATGTATGACAAAAAGGGGGAGAATAAGTTTAGTTTGATATTTAGTTTTGATATTATTTGATTTTTATTTTATGAAGAAAAAGAAAGTTTGTTTATTTAAGTTTTTGACAAAACTCTTGTACATTGAATGCTTTATTTATTGTGCTTTCAATAGTCCAATCTTTTATATAGCATTATTTGAGGGGGAGTTTTTCAAACTCCTCTTCCATGTTTATTTAAATAACCTATATGTTTTGTCATCATCAAAAAGGGGGAGATTGTTGGCCCAAGGTTACAATCACCCATGATTAGTGTATTTTGATGATTACAAAACATATTAGTTATTTGTACTAATAACATTTGTTATTTAAGTGTGTTTCAGATTTCTATTCATTCTAGAAGTCTTCTCTCACAAATATAAGGATTTGAACTCAAGTCAACTCCAATTGGGCTCAAGGAACAAGTGTTGAAGATCATATGAAGAAGCCTATTGAAGATCTTGAAGTCTTAGAAACATTGTAAGAAATAGAATGTTAAAGTTTGAGTATATGAAATTTGGCTTTAGGATTTGCACACACACTTGTTTCATATATTTCCTATGTTTTGAAAATGGTTATTTCTAAGTTTTATGCCTTAGTTTATATATACATGTACTAAAAGCTTTATATCTTGAAAATCTTGTATAAAACATGTGTATAAACTATTTTTTTATATACTTAGCTATATGTATTTTAAAATATTCTCAAAAATTTTCTAACTCAAAAAAAACCAGCCCAGTTTTCTGTTTCAGGCAACTCCGGCCGACCGGCCCGGTCGACCGGCGACGTGTCTGGACATGCACTGTTTGTGCATGTCTGTCGGTCGACCGGACCGGTCGACCGACGGAGAGCAAATTGCTTACAGTTTGTTTCGGTCGACCGGACCGGTCGACCGGAAGAAGAAGGAACTGTGTTTCCTCTTTTGGGACGGTCGACCGGACCGGTCGACCGAGAGCCAACGGCTCTTTGCAGCTGGCCTTGCGGTCGACCGGACCGGTCGACCGCCAAGCCTGCTATAGCCTAACGGCTCTTTCCTCTTTGGGCTATTCTGAAAAACTGTTTTTGTTTTCAGCTTTAACAGATTTTTGGAGAGTTGTTGGGGAGCTTTTTCAGAGAAAATAAGACCAAAAGAAATTGTTTTTAACCTATTTTTAACCCTATAAATAGAGGAGAAGTCTCTCCTTCATATAACCAAGAAAAATCCTCAAGTTTGTGTTGTTTTCAAAAGAGAAAAGAAAAGAGTTTAAAGCTTTCATTTCAATTATTTTTGAGCTTGTTTTTCAGTTGTGTTTGATTACTAATATCACTCTACAACTGAAGTTTTTCTCACCACACTTCATAGAGCCAAAATTCAATACCCATTCTATAGTGAAGTTGTAATTGAAGTGAGAGTGTTTGTAAAAGAGTTTGAGAAATAGTGTAGTGATCTTGTTGTGATCACTTTGTTCTTGTAATCCCTTCCTTGTGGAGCAACCTCTTCGGTAGAGGTCCTTTGTACTCGGTGGAGCTCGGTGCTCGGTCTTCGGTAGACCAAATTGTAAAGGCGTCCTCGGTGGATAGTGGAAACCCTTCACGGAGGTGAAGGCGGGGAGTAGAGCGGTGGCTCGAACCTCGAAACAAATCACTTTGTTTGCGATTGCCTTTGCGTCTAATTCTTGCTTTACTTTTCAATAGCTCCTTATTGCTTTCTATTGCATACTTGTGATATTGTTAATTTTCTTGTGCTACTATTTGCTTGCTTGTAATTCTTGCCATATATCATTGTGTTTGCATCATTCTTCATATCATCCATTTCATACTTGTGTGTGCCAATCCCGTACTCATCCAACAAGAGCTTCACATAGCGCCTCAACCCATATCAAGGGGAATCAAGAGGAGTTTAGTCCAGAGCCTCGCAAGAGGAATTCGGCTACACTTGTTGAATTGTACTAAGTTGAGCCTCACTTGTTTTAAGTTTCGCATTTAGAGAGTTAAAATTTTTAAATTAGCAATCACACCTATTCACCCCCCCTCTAGGTGTTTTTTCAATATCTTGGTTAATGATCTGAAACTTAAACTCACAAGATTATTAGTAAACATAACTACATGAGTTAATTATCATCAAACTAGAGAGGAAGGCCTCCGGGCCAACAATGATTGGTGCGAGGTATCCACGCAAAAGCGACGGGCCTAATTAAGCCAAACCGCCAGCCTTCGGGTTTCGCCCCTCAATCCCTTTCCTTAGACACTGATTTGGCAGGAGTTAAATTCTAACACTTTTCCCCTTAGGATAATCTCCTAATTGAGTCCGAGATGTCCCTAGGGCCAAGGTCTACTGAGTTTTAGTTAGGTTTGGGTTAGTGAGTGAGAAGATTGTTTGTGAGCTAAGGGAGGGTAATGACTTCCCCACCTTATCTTGTTTATAGGACAAGCCCTTAAATCAATTTAGTGCAGTGTACAAGTATATAGAAAAAAGTAACACTCAAGCAATATTTCATACAAGAATGAACCTTATACTAAATTCTATGCACACATACCTTGGCTCTAGCACTCTTCAACAGTAAATAGAAAATGTAATGAAACAGACACGTGCCTAAATGCAAAGTCTAAATCATTTTTTAGCATTTACAATCAACTTTTTACTGTTGTGTTAGAAATATATATACAGTGAGTCAAACAAGGAGATAAATACTACAGATATTTAAACTACATAATTCAGCCAACCTACAGAAAATACAGGTTAGTAGTTCACTCAGTTTGCCACAGGACTGTAGCAAATCTGAGGGCTTCTTGGCTCTGCTTTCTTGAGCAGAGTCCAAGGCCACTTATGTATCCACTACAGCAAGAATTCCTTGTTATTAAATCTGTACAAAAACAAAGAAGAAAGTTAACATAAAATGTAAACTTTTAAAGAGAATTGCTTACCGTCCCTCCCCGACAACGGCGCCAAATTTTGACTGAGGTTCAAACCTACACACAAAAATACAGAATTTCAGAACTTTAAAATAGAGATGTGCAAGTGCTCAATTCTACCGCTATAGTAAGTAGCTATGCGGGTCGGGATCCACAAGGAGGGACTAGCGATGGAAGCTTTTTCAGCAAGTACTCTTTTATGTTACAAAGAATGGTTAAAGATCTTCTTTTAGTTCTTAAAAGAAATAAAAATAGTTATAGTTAAGTTAGGAAAAAGTGGTAGATAGAGAAGGTGGAGAAATCGAAGTGATATGTACAAATGAAACCGAAAAAGAGTGATAAAAGAAGTGGTGGATTGTGGTGCTCTAAACTAAAGAATTAAAAGAAAAAATTATTTGAAATATTATTGTAAGATTTAAGTAATCTATAAGTTATAGGAAAACCAAATTTTTCATTCCTAAACTTAGTCTCTATTCAAAAATTTGTTATCAATCAAAGTAAGGAGTCAAATTGTATTTCTCATCTAGTCTATTACTTTACCGTAAGTCATATGCATCTTGTGACCGTGAAAATATTGACTAAGGGTTCTTTAGCTCTAACACTTATGCCTTATATATATATATATATTTGTGGTATTATTCCTTATTTCTATTAGGCTTTTAATCTGCCCATGTAACGAGCGTTTAATCGATGACTCTAAACCAAACGGTCTTAGGGCACCGGGTGAGAAAACACCCCAAGGACTTAAGGACTCGAGCAAACAAGGCCAAAAAACTAAGGATTTTATTATATGAGCCACTTTTAGGCGTGAATACTTATGCTTTATTAGGCACAAATACCCAGCTTAATCAGAGGATTTTATATATATATATATATATATATATATATATATATATATATATATATATATATATATATTTTTCAACTTATCTAATCATCTTTCGCATAAATACTAAGGCTTGCTTAGGCCAAAGTACCTAGCTAATCAATAATTAGATTTGTTTATCTTTTATATATTTTTTCTTTTTTTATTTTATATATATATATTTTATAAGGCATAAGAATCTTTGTTTTTGAACCCTAAGTGTGTAAGTGTATGAAAGTGTGCATATTTCATTAAGGTAAAGATCAAGACTAAATTACTTTGACAAATTATCTTCCTAACCCTAAAAATCAAACAAATAATCTTATTTTGACCAAGTTTAAGAAATCCTAATTTTGATTTTCCTATTCCTTAAAATTGACTCAATTTCTTACAAAAAATATGTCAAAATATTGTTTCTATTTTCAAAAAGTTTTTAAAAGTAAAGAAAATGTTAATTTTTATTTTTTAATAAAAAGAAAAAACCTAAGTTATGTTAGACCCTCCCCACACTTATCTTATGCATTGTCCTCAATGTATGAATTAAAGTATAGATGCATGAAAAGAAGAAAGGGAAGGAAAATATTACCTTAAGGTGGTCGTTCCGGTGGTGGTCTGATTGGGTCAAGCGTTGCTACCAATTAAGATAATGTGGTAGTTCACGGGACCTACCTTTATTGACCTCTTTTCTATATACATATTAACAGTCCCCAGTATGAATAGGATCATGAAAGATCCTATCGTGAAACTTATTTCCTTTACATGACCAGTCCTGAAAAATTATCACAGAGTCATCATGGTCTATACCTATGTCCAACAAAAGAATGTGACTTGGTGGAATGGTTGACCTGGAGTCAAGAATGATAGGTTCAGGAACCAATACAAACTCGAGAAAATCGACTTGGGGTTCGAGATTTAGTTTTAGTTCAAGCGTTGAATCCAAGTCCAAGAATTGATATTCACATTCTTTTCCCATCATGGAATGTGACTATTCAAAATGGTAATTCAATTTCAAAATCTATGGTACGGGAATAAATATTGGCTTAGAAAATTGGTCCAAATTGGTAAGAATACCGGAGTCACACATAGATTCAAAGATGAAAACTGAATCAAAGTTGGGGATCAGGTCACATTCATGATCAAGTTCAATCTCCTTAAAATGAAAACTTGCCAATTCGTCAATGGGTTGATATTGGTCAAGTTCAAGGCTTTGTGGTGAAACTGAATCTTGGTCAAAGTCTTCAAGATATCATGATTCTTGATTTTCATCAATATGGTTAGAAGTGTCAGGAATAGTCAAAGATTAAATAGGGAGATTTTCCTTATTCCTACGTATGTTCTCCAATCTACTAATTCTTGCTTCTATCATATCGAGTTGATCATTTTGACATTGAATCATGGTTTCCATACTCTTTTCTAAGTTGGCATGTTCTCCTTGAAAATTAGAGTAAGGATCTGTGACTTGAAAATTTTTACAGGATTTTGAGTCTTCTAAAATTTGAATTCGTCACTTAAGCTCATCTAAGGCTTCCATCCTCTTTCCCAATCAATTGATTCTTCTAATGGTTGCTCGGGAGAAGGAGTATATGAAGCTGGATGTTGGTAGGGTAGTTGACAATATGACTCAGGGGAGTTGTATCCCCATTGACTCTGTGAAGAGTAGTGATGATTATTCCAGTCTTGTTCATAGTATTGGGATTGGGGCATGTAATGATTCGGATAAGACCAATCTGGCACACTAGGTTGGTTAAAGTTATGATATGCCAGGTTGGTAATATCCAAAAAAGAGATCGGGGTGTAATATGGATTACCATTAAAATTGAAAAAAATTATTGTTATAAGCCATATCACACAGGGAATGTCAACACAAACAAAGAAAAACAAACAAATAAGCAAACAAATAAAAAGAAAGAAAAAAATCTAAACTAAGTTAGGGTAGACCTTTGACCTAGACGACTCCTAACTGGTTAGACTGTCTACGGGAGGTATAATACGGACTTTGACCACAAGCTAATCAGCTAGGTCAAGGCCAGATTAGTGGGAGGTATCCGCGCAAAAGCGATGGGCCTAATTAAGCCAAACCACCAACCTTCGAGGTTTCGCCCTTCAATCCTTTCCTTAGACACTGATTTGGCAGGAGTCAAATTCTAACACCTTCCCCCTTAGGATAATCTCCTAATTGAGTCCGAGATGTCCCTTGGGCCAACGTCTACTCAGTTTTAGTTAGGTTTGGGTTAGTGAGTGAGGAGATTGTTTGTGAGCTAAGGGAGGGTAATGACTTCCCCACCTTATCTTGTTTATAGGACAAGCCCTTAAATCAATAGTGTAGTGTACAAGTATATAAAAAAAAGTAACACTCAAGCAATATTTCATACAAGAATAAACCTTATACTAAATGCTATGCACACATACCTTGGCTCCAGTACTCTTCAACAGTAAATAGAAATGTAATGAAATAGACACGTGCCTAAATACAAAGTCTAAATCATTTTTTAGCATTTACAATCAACTTTTTACTGTTGTGTTAGAAATATATATACAGTGAGTCAAACAAGGAGATAAATGCTATAGATATTTAAACTACGCAATTCAGCCAACCTGCAAAAAATACAGGTTAGTAGTTCACTCAGTTTGCCACAGGACTGTAGCAAATCTGAGGGCTTCTTGGCTTTGTTTTCTTGAGCAGAGTCCAAGGCCACTTATGTGTCCACTGCAGCAAGAATTCCTTGTTGTTAAATCTGTACAAAAAACTAAAGAAGAACTTTAACCATTAATGGTAGCATAAAAGAGAACTTGCTAAAAGGCTTCCATCGCTAGTCCCTCCTTGTGGATCACGACCCTCATAGCCACTTGCTATTACGGTAGAATTGAGTAACTTGCACTTTTCTTTCTTAGTTCTGAAATTCTGTATTTTGTGCAGGTTCAACCTCAATCACGTATATTCTTTTCCAAGGGCTACTAAGGAATTTGTAATGTCGGTGAACCTTGTAACCATTCTGTAATGGTTTCGTTCTCCTTTATTTTGAAGAGTTCAAACCTGTGAATAAGAATAGAAATTTTAGACTCTTTAACCTTCATGTGTTACCTGTAAGATCTGTCATATTTAATTTGCAGATTTGGCCATTGACACGCGATTGAATTCTTCTTATTCAAGGCACAGTAGAGCGCGTTCATTGCTTTGGCATCAAGGTTGAAAGATTTCTTTTATTCTTCACTCCAAGCATCATAATTGGTTGTAGGTTGGTGTATGGTGCTTCTGCAATGTTTCATAGTTCATAGATGAGTGATTGCAAGTAGATCTTCATTCTGCACTTTCAGTAGTTGTAGCTCGATCCATCAAATAATGATGGACGTTTGTGTAGAATGTCCTTCTTTGAATTGCGATGAAGGAACTCCATTGCCATCCCGCTCTGATACCAAGTGTAGGATCTATAAAAAACCAACACAAATATTAGAGGGGGGTGAATAGTGTTTATAAACTTTTTAAATAAAACTACTTGCAGGAAAGTAAAATTCACAGAATAAAACTCAAAAAATACAAACGCAAAGATAAGAGATTTTTATCCTGGTTCTGTTCTTGTGACCTATGTCCAGTCCCCAAGCAATCCGCTTGAGATTATCCTTTTCCTGATTTGGATACACCCAAAACTAACACTTGTACACCACTTGACAAAACACCCTTTGCCAAATATGTACAACTCCTCTTTACACAAGAAGACAACAAACACGTTGTACAACTTCTCTTCTACACTAAGAAGACGCTCTTGTACAATACTTCTCTTTGAGTGATTACAATTAATCCTATAAGTCTTGAATCTGTATGTGATTGTGAACAAGGTCTCTTATAGGTGGAATTTCAGAATTCTTCACAATGGAGTGGGAATTGTGTGAAGAAAAGAAAGTAGAAGCAAGTTTTCGGAAAAAACAGAATTTTGAGCAGAGTTTTTGGGCAGAAAACTTGTGTTTTGAATTCGTAAATTGATCCTAAGACAACATCCCTATTTATAGGTGAAATCTATAGTCAGTTAGAGAAGTTATCAATTCAAATTTGAAATTTAAAACATTGGATAAAACACCAGAAATCAGAAATTGTTTAACAGTCAGAAACCACTATTAGTTGACTAGGTCTATGGGTTAGTCGACCAGAAGAACAATTTTGCCCATATTAGTCAACTATAAGAGGAGGTAAGTCGACTATATAGAGACTAATACGGATGATAAGTTTCTGAAAACTGTAATTAGTCGACCAGAAGAACAAGGTTAGTCGACTATAGCAGGGGTTAGTTAACTAGGGTCTAGATGTAAGTCGACTAATACTGCTAAACAGAGAACAAACAGAGAGCAGGAATATTTTTGTGGAAGGACATAGTCGACTGTATAATGGATCAAGTCGACTAGACTATAGGTTAGTCGACTATATTAGGGGTCAAGTCGACTATGTGACTATTGTGTGTGTGTGTTCAAGGCTCTTAACAAAATTCTAAAACTACACATAAATAGTCAAATTCTTAATATGAGCTTGAGCAACCAGAACTCTGTATAAATGCTTGAGATAGAGCTTCAAATGCATCTGTATCACTTTGTTATCCATCATCAAAATCTTTCAATCTGTATCACTTTGTTATCCATCAGTAAAATCTTTCAATCTGTAAGCTTCCACACCCGGCAACGGGCGCCAAAATTGATCAGTAAAAAGATGGACAAAATAAAAAAGGAGTGATGGTCGATGTTACTGCTTTTGCGATTCTTCTGTAATAGTAAAGTGGCTATACGGGTCGTATCCACAAGGAGGGAGAGCGATGGAAGCTTTGATGCGGCTTCTTTGTTCAAAGTAAAGAGAAAGTTCTTTGTTTCAAATAAAGAATTGAAAAGAAAACAAGTATTGTTTCAAAAATTTTTTAGATTTGGTTGATGTTTGTAAAGATGAGTTTCTTAAAGGCAAAACGCATGGCTAACTTTCTACTAAGTGCTCCCACTAATCTCTAACTTCTTGAAGATGTAGCCTTATAATGGATCATAGGCAAGCATAACCCTTATGCATAGGAGCTATTCACGTTGGAGATCGAATGAAAATTCTTCCTTTAACTTAACTTTACATGGCAAAAAACTTGAACATTCCCTTATTAAGAACCAATTGAAGGTGAGAATAAGGAAAGAAACAAGTGCACTAATGGTAGCATCAAAGATAATAGGAATATCTCTAACTTACGAAAACAAGTAAAGTTTACAATCTATAGAACATCGAAAACTGTTAATCATGAAATATAAGAAAGCGAATACTTGAAAGTAAGTTAGACTTAGAACCCTCGTCTTAAAATTTCATAGCTCTTATTTGCACGAGGCTTGTTTGACACTATTAACTCATTTGGATTAACAATCAAGTTGTTAGAGATTAGTGGGTTAGTAGTTAGTTAGCCATGTAATAAAAGAGTTAGCTAGACATGAGTAAGAAAAGAAACAACAAGAGAGAAGAGGTAAAGAGAAGGAGTATTACACTAAAACAAGAAAGTAAAAGCAAATGAAAATACAAAGTAATGGAAAGAAGAAAAAAAAGTATTACTTGTATAAGCTTGTCACCTTCAAATACAACTTGTACACACTCTCTCTCTCTCTCACTCTAATGGCTAAACTAAACTATAAGAAGAAGAAAAAACAACTACAACTCCTAAAAACAAACTAACAATAATATCTAAACTCTGGATATCTCCTCTGAAGAACTCCAAGAGGTTATTTATAGGCACCAGGAGAAAGGGGGCCAGGGGGCGAACCTTGGCCCAAAGCACTGGCGCAGCTGCGCCAGTACGACCGTGGAACATGAAAAAGCCACATTTTCGCGACTGTACTAGAGTGGCATGCGCAGCGCTGCCTGTTGTGTGCTGTCGCTTAGGTCCCCTGTCTGTTGTACTTTCTGGATTTTGGATTTGAGCACCCAGGTCTACAGAATCACCTTCTAAGGTCAATGGCTATCTTGTATGCCTTTAATCACTCATTAAATGGTGATTTTGGGTCTTCTTCTTCATTTCACACCATGGATCTAGGATCACACAAGCAAACCATTATTAGCAATATTTTATATAAAATAAATGTGAAGATGTGATAAAAATTATGCAACATTAGAGACTAATCAATTTACAAGTACTTAGAGGAAGCAATAAAAACAAGAATAAAAAAGAAAATGTAACTTTGATTCAATTCAAATAACAATGAAAGAAAAGAAGACTTATTTACACCAGTGTCACGCTCAGTACAAGCTTCACTCTTATTTCTCCATGAAACTCTTCTCTAGTCTCAGTTACATAAAGAGAAATGAAAATTACATAAATAAAAAGTAAAACATAAATTATAAACTAAAGTACAACTTAGCCTATGCTTTCTGCTGAATCCTTCCCTCTGGCGAGAATTTGCAGGTATTATAGTAAATTATGAAAATGGAGAGCGTCTGAAGCTGGGGGAGCAAACGCTCCCCCATATCTTACCAAACGACCACATCCAGGGGGAGCAGATCATGGGTTGACTCCTTTTTCCTTTTATTTAGTTAGATTTTTCATTTGATCTTCTGATTTTGATGATTCTTTGTTGATCTTTGGTTAACTAACTGGATCCATAAAAATCCTAATTTAACCGATCTTCATTTAGTGTTATCTCTCTTATTTTGCACTGATCTTCAGCTAAGCATTTGCCCTAATCCTTGATTTTAATTTAATTTGAATTTCAGTGATTTTTTTGGGCTCGTTTTTTGCTCCTTTTTCATTTATTAAAGGCTCTGCAAATAAATAGATAAAAAAAATAATTAAATAGCAGAGTTTATTAAGCAAATATTTAGAATCTGACGGTAAATATGCAATATTGGCGGCTAATCACACCCCTACAACTATCTTTTGCTCATCCTCGAGCAAAACAAATAAAAAGTAAAACAAAAACTAACCTAGTCTAACTCACTTTCATAGGAATCTCTCGTTGCACTTAGCATGTGCAACAAGTCGTTAAACCTCTATGTTACCTCTAGAGCGTGAGTTTTGTCTCGTGAGGGTTTTTAGTGAATTACACCCACAAAATACGTAAAGAAAGAGAAATAAAGTGTTAATATTTTCAAAAAGCGTTTGAAAAAGAGAGAAAATATTTGATGTATTATTGTAAGAGTTCAAGTAATCTATAAGTTATAGGAAAATTAAATTTTTTATTTCTAAACTTAGTCTCTATTAAAAAACTTGTTATCAATCAGATAAGGAGTCAAATTGTATTTCTCATCTAGTCTATTATTTTAGTCTAAGTCATATGCACCTTTGTGATAGTTAAATTATGACTCCCAAACCGAACGATCTTTGGGCACCGGGTGAGAAAACACTCCAAGGACTTAAGGACTCGAGCAAATAAGGCCACAAAACTAGGGTTTTTGCTTATAAGATGGACCGCTTTTAGGCGTGAATGTTTATGCTTTATGAGGCATAAATATCCATCTTAATCAGCAGATTTTTGATATATATATATATATATATATATATATATATATATATATATTATATATATATATATATATATATATATATATATAAACTTTTTTTAAGACATAAGAATCTTCATTTATGAACCCTAAGTGTGTAAGTGTATAAAGCATGCATATTTCATTAAGATAAAAAATCAAAACTATATTATTTTTTTAAATTTTCTTCCTAACCCTAGAAATTAAACAAAATCTTATTTTGACCAAGTATAAGAAATCCTAATTATGATTCTCCTATTCCTTAAAATTAACTTAATTTCTCACAAAAAATAGGTCAAAAATTGTTTCTCTTTTTAGAAAGTTTTTAAAAGTAAATAAAATGTTAAATTTTTTTTTAAATTTAAAAAACCTATGTTATGCTAGAACCACCAACACCTATCTCATGCATTATCCGCATAAATACATGAAAAAGAAGAAAGTGAAGGATAATGTTACCTTAAGGTGGTGGTTTCGGTGTGGTCGGATTGGGCCAAGCGTTGCTACCCAATCAAGATAATGTGGTGGTTCATGGAACCCATCTTTATTGACCTCTTTTCTATTTACATAATTACAGTCCCCGATATGAATTGGATCATGAAAGATCTTATCATGAATATTTTTTCTTTTACATGACCATTCTTGAAAAATCATCACTGAGTCATTATGGTTACTACCTTGGTCTAACAATAGAATGTGATTTTGTGGAATGGATGATTGGGTTCTGAAATGAAAAGTTCGGGAACCAATACTAACTTGAGAAAATCAACTTTGGGTTCGAGAGTCGGTTTTAGTTTAAGAGTTAAGTCCAAATCAAAGAATTTAATTTCACATTTTTTTCCCATCAATGAAATGTGGCTATCCAAAATTGGTGATTCAATTTCTAGATTTATAAGTACGAGAATAATTGTTGGTTTAGAAAATTGATCCAAATTTGGTAAGGATACCGGAGACAACATAAATTCGAAGATGGTAACTGAATCACAAGGTTGGAGATTGGGGTCACATTCACATTCAAGTTCAATCTCATGGAATGAAAAACTTACCAATTTGTCCAAGGTATGAAATTGGTCAAGTTCAAGTCTGTGTGATGAAATTGACTCTTGGTTAAAGCCTCCAAAACACCATGATTTTTTCGTTTTTATCAATATGGCTAGGGCAATTGGGAATGGTCAAACATGGGTTAGGTAGAGTTTTCTCATTTTATCTTTCACTATGTTGATCAAACGACTCATTTGTGCTTATAGCCTATTGAGTGATTGGGAAAAATATTCTCGGACTGAATCAGGTTTTCCATACTCCTATCTAAGTCGTAGGTTCTTCTTCTTGTGGTGAGACTTTAAAAAGGAGTAAAAATCTTGAATTTGAAAATCTTGATGGGCTTGTGAGTCCGTTGGATTTTGGTTTTGACGTGTGGACTCAAGGAAGACTTCAAAACTCTTTTTTAAATCTGATTTTTCTTCTATAGGTTTATCTTGAAAAGGATTATATAAAGGTGGATGTTGGTAAGGTTTCTGACCATATAACTTGGAGGAGTTGCATCCCCACTGACTTTGTGAAGAGTGGTGATAGTTATTCCAGTCTTGTTCATATTTTTGGGAATAGGATATATATTTTGGATAAGGCCAATCCGGTATACTTGGTTGGTTAAACTTATGATATGCAGGGTTGGTAATATCCGAGTCAAAAGAGGTCAGTGTGAGTATGGATCACTATATGCATTGCAATAATTATAATTGTAATTCATATCACAAAAGATGTCAAAAAAAAAAAAAACAAAAAACAAGCAAACAAATAAACAAATAAATAAAGAAAAATCTAGCCTAAATTAGGGTAGACCTTAGACCTAGACGACTCCTAACTGGTTAGACTGTCACGGGGGGTATATTGTAAATCTGACAAGTTAATCGGTCAGGTAGGGACAATACTAGTGGGAGGTATCCATGCCTAAGCAACAGGCCTAATTATACCAAACCACTGTTCTTCGAGGTTTCACCTCTCAATCCCCAACCTTTGATACCGATTTAGTAAGAGTCGTTTCTAATCAACTTCCCCTTTAAGTCAGTCTCCTATTAAGTCTGAGATGTTCCAAGGGCCAACGTCTACTCAGTTTTAAGTTAGACTGAGTTAGTGAGTGAGGAGATAGTTTGTGGGCTAAGCGAGGGTAATGACTTACCCCACCTTATCTTGTTTATAGGACAAGCCCTTAATTTAGTTTAGTGAAATGTACAAGTATATAGCAAAAAAGTAACACTCAAACAATATTTCATATAAGAATGAACCTTATATTAAATGCTATGCACATATACCTTGGCTCCAACACTCTTCAACAGTAAATAAAAATGTAACGAAATAAAGACGTGCCTAAAGCAAGTCTAAATGTTTTTGAGCATTTACAAACAACAATTTACTGTTGAGATTAGAAAAGTATATACAATGAGTTAAACATGAAAGAAATAGTTGCAGAAAATTAAACTAACTTGAAAAAAATACAGGTTAGTAGTTCACTCAGATTGTAGCGGGAATGAAGCAAATCTGAGGGCTTCTGGGCTCTGCTTTCTTGAGCAGAGTCTAGGGCCACTTTTTTGTCCACTATAGCAAAAATTTCCTTGAAGTCTTCTCTTGTACACAAGAACAGATAAGAAAGTTAACCAAAATAGTAAATTACAAAGAGTTACTTACCGTCCCTTCTTGACAACGACGCCAAAATTTGATTGATGTTTTTACCTGCATAGAAAATATAAAATTTCAGAACTTAATAATGGATAGTACAAGCTAATCAATTCTATCGCGATAGTAAGTGGCTATGCGGGTCGTGATCCATGAAGAGGGACTTGCGATGGAAACTTGTTGTAAGTCTCTTTTAAGTTCACTAAAAATAGTTAAACGTCTTCTTTGTTCTTTAGAAAGAAAAAGGAAAATAAAGCTATGTTAAGTTAAGTTGTGGTGGTAGATTGGAGAAGGTGGAGAAAATGGAAAATGAGTTTATACAAAGAAAGAAAAATAGTAATAGAAGAGATTTGTGATTGGTGGTAATCTAAACTAAAGATTGAAATAGAAAGAAATATTTACTTACCTCTTCAGCACTTGCTTACATTGGATCCATCGTGGTAACTTCCCTTGTCTTTGAAGGCGAGGTAAGCATGGTCTATAGGATCTTCCCATTCCTGATCGACGCTATGAATAAAAGGGCAAGCTAAACTAACAAAGGAACGGTTATCCATCATAAGCTTCAATGGCACTTGTAATGGCAAGACAGTTTCGAGGCCAGAGGAATCACTTGGATTTACAAGCACTTACAGGGAAACAAACAAAAACAAGAGTAAAGAAGAAAATATAACTTTGATTCGAATCAAAACATTGAAAAAAAAAGAAGACTTACTTACATCGGTGTCACCCTCAGTACAAGCTTCACTCTCATTCCTCTATGAAACTCTTCTCTAGTCTCAGTACATAAAAAATAAAATTACATAAATATAAAGTAAAAACATAAGTTACAAACTAAAGTACAGTCTAGCCTATGCTCTCTACTGAATCCTTCCCTCTGGTCTGAGAATTGGTAGGTATTTATAGCAAATTATGGAAGGAGGAAAGTTTCTGAAGATAGGGGGAGCAAACACTCCCCCATATCTTACCAAACGGCTATGGACCCGCGGCTTTGGCAGCGGATCTGTGGCCTAGATATGGCCAATTGGCCACATCCAGGGGGAGTAGATCATGGGTTGACTCCTTTTTCCTTTTATCCACTTAATTTTTCATTTGATCTTCTAATTTTGATGATCTTTGGTTAACTAACTAGATCCATGAAAATTCAAGTTTAACCGGTCTTCATTTAGTGTTATCTCCCTGATTTTGCACTGTCTTTAGCTAAACATTTGTCCTCATCCTTGATTTTGATTTAATTTAAATTTCAGTCAGCTTTTAGGCTCGTTTTCTCTCCTCTTTCATTTAATAAAGGCCCTGTAAATAATAGATAAAAAGATAATTAAATAGCAGAGTTTATTAAACAAATAATATGGGAAAGTGACAATAAATATGCAATATAGATGATCGATCAGTACCCATCCACCATGGCCTTCCCTTCTCTTCACCCATGCAGCCGTGGGCCATCCCTTATCTCCCCGAGCTCCTCCCTCCTTCTTGAGCAACCTGGCCATTCCCTACCCCTGCACTCACCCATACTGAGCCCGCCACCTCTCTTCTTCTAGTCTTCATGTTCTTCTACTCCGCTCAACGCGGAGATCCGCCGCATTCCCCTCCTTTGGCCACAACCTCCTCCTTGGCTATCTTCCTCTCTCAGTCACCATAGCCATCACCACTCACCCTCATCCACCGTGAGCTCCGACCCACCACCACCTTTACCATCTCCTCTCGCTACCAGTCCAACACCCGCAACCGATCAATCACAAATGAATCATCCTCCTTCTTATTGCATTGTCGCTCACCGGCATACCCCACAACAAGCCTCGCACAGCCCTAACCCACCTCCGCAGCCTGCCTCCACCGCTGGCAAGCTCTGCCATGCTCTGCACACCCATCGTGCCTCCACCTACACACGAAAGTCATCATCATTTCCCGATCTCCTACATCGAGCTAGCAAGCACCCCAAATGCTCGAGCTTCATGCACACCCACGGCCATGCAGCCTCCTTTCTTCTGCGTAAGTCCCTATTCATCTCTCTCTCCTTCTCTCTATATCTCCCCTTCTCTGGCTATAGGGGGTATGTGTACTTATGTGTAATGTGTGCGTGTGTGATTATCAATGTGTGTGTGTGTGTGTGTGTTTATTTATGTGCAACTTGTGTGTTTTAAGTATGTGTGGAGTGTACGTGGACGTGTGGTGTGTATATATGTACATGTGTATATGTGTGTTTTCGTGTTTTTGGGTATACGTATGAATATATATGTGAGTGTGTGTTTCAGTTGCAGCACCAGATGTTAGTGTACGTTGTGGACCTGCTAGTTGGCGATTCAAAGACCCGACATACAAGGTAAATTTGGACATCCAGACTGGTTCACACAGTGAAGACCCAGTGGTGTTTCAGACCTAAAACTGTGTCATTTCATGTGAGTGTTTACTTTGTATTATTATTTATGGTTATTGTGAATGTTTCTTGTGTTGGTTTATATTAGTTTGTGAGTTTTATTTTTATCATTTCATGTGAGTGTGTAGTTGTGTTCGAATTATTCTATTAGTGTTAGTTAGTTTGGCTAATTTTTAATGCATAAAAATGATCATTGTGTTATGATTTAGAGTCTAGTTATGACGATCGACTAGTTTGATCGGGAGATTAGATTAGTGAAATAGTAGTTATTGACATGAATTATTATATGATATGAGATGGTTTAGTATACTACAGATGATTGATTTGTATTGACACTTATGTGTTTATAAATTGTTATTTATCACGAGACATTCACGTTCTATTATTTCATGTGTAGAGGATTACCACTTCGGACGCAGGTCTAGTTGTTGTTGGCCCAAAAGGTTACGCTCTCCATTTGTTTTGGTTTTGATGATGACAAACCAAATATGAGCTATTTGGTACTAATGAGTTTATTAAGATGAGTTTCAGGTTTGTACAAATTTTGGAGACCATTGCTTGCTATTGCAACAACTTCTAGGTTCATAAAGCTATGAAGGATATTGCACATCAAGGAAGGATCATAGAAGAAGAAGGCTCTAGCAAGGATTGCATGGCTCAAAGATTGTGAAGATTGCTATGCATACTTTTATTTTTAGTTTTATAGTTTAGAAGTTTGTTAAAGAATAGTGGATAGGTTTGAAGCTCTATCACACACGTTTTGCGCACATGTTAATCCAAAATGTTTTCCTATAATTTATACAAAAATATTTTGCATACAAGATTTTGCCTACAGATATATATTTATGTTTTATACTAATCCCTGTAAAAAGTATTTTTATCAAAATCTTAATCTTTTCTTAAATTCCTTCTAAGTCTGATTTTTGACCAGTTCCGGTCGACCGGCTGGTCGACCGAATCTGTGTCAGGGTTTACCCGGTCGACCGTCCCAGTCGACTGAGGTTCTGGCAGATGCACGTATCCGTGTGCATGTCTGTCGGTCGACCGACACGGTCGACCGGACTATAGTTTTTGCTCTCTGGTTTTTCCGGTCGACCGGGTCGGTCGACCGAATGCCTGTAACGGTCATAATTTTGAACTAGTGGTCAACCGCACGGTCGACCGAGCTAGCCGTTGGAACAGTAACGAGCAGAGTTTTTAAAGAGCTGTTTATTTTTGTCTTTTTGGTTTAAAATTAGTTTATTAATATATTCTGAAACAATTACCTCCTAAAAATCAGTAATTATGTGTTTATCCCTAAACCCTAGCCCTCTCCTATAAATAGGGGTTTTTGAGGAGAAATTGGTTACAACAATTATTTGCTACAAAATTCAAAAGTTTAAGGCTTTCAAAAGTTCTTGGTTTTTGTGCTAAATTCTCTCAATTTCTGAAGGGTTTTCAAAAGATTTTCTCTGATTTCAATTTCTTTTCCTTACACACAAAAGGAGCTTCAATTCGACTCATTATTCTCTAAGGGACCTTTGTAAGGGAAGAGATTTTTGAAAGAGAGAGTTTGTGGTCTTGTGACTACTCAGAGATTCTTGTGATTGTAATTGTGGAGTGGGTACTCCGGTTGTAATTGGTTCTTTGTGATAGTGGACGTAGCTAGAATCCTTCTGGGGAAGGCGGGGAGTAGAGCTGGGTGCTCGAACCTCGATAACATATCCTATGTGTTTGCGATTGGTTTACTTTCTTGCACTCTTTACTTTACTATACTTGCTCTTATTCTTGCTCATCATAATCATTGTCATATTTACTTGCTTGCATTCATCTTGTGAATCTTGATTGGTAATTGTTGTAGCTTTAAATTTTTTATTTGCCCTTTGGTTAGCATTGTCACCTATTCACCCCCCTCTAGGACTTTTCAATTGGTATCAGAGCTTGGACTCTAGGTTTGGCTTAACATCCATAGAGAGATCCTTAAACTTGCTAATCAACATTTCATTTCATCCATTCATCACTAGTAAACATGGCCGACAACATTAAATCCCCACCTAAATTTGATGGACTCAATTTCCCAATTTGGAAGGTTAGGATGACTATATATTTTGCAATCTTTGGGTAGCTTAGTAGCCAAGTCCTTGACCAAACCCTATGAAGCACCCGACGTGTGATGAGAGCACTTGGAACCGACCTTGACTTTAAACTATATGAGGCTAACTCCAAGGCCCAAAACTCCCTATTAACCGCCTTGAATGAGGATGACCTTACACGGGTAATCATTGCCAATCCGCCTATGAGATTTGGCAACACTTATGGTCACACACGAGGGGACTTCACAGTCAAGAGAGCTAAGATAGATCTCTTGAGGTCCCAATATGAGTCATTTAAAATGCTTGATGATGAGTCTATTGATAGTATGGCTACAAGGTTTACTAAAATCACTAATGGTCTTTCTTCCTTAGGTGATGACATCTCCAACGATCAAAAGGTGCGGAAAGTAATTCGGGCTCTTCCTTCATCATGGGAGATCAGGCCACCACCTTG